>JASCZW010000100.1:0-105531 GCA_034211315.2 Aedes japonicus | reverse complement strand
GAACTACTAAACAAATGTATTTAAATACATTCCCATAATGCCTGCGGTCGCAGCAACTAAAATTCAGAAGTGCAATCCACATGTGCATGCTGAAACACCCAAAAACCAATTGAGCCATCAATTGATCACATCAAAACGGTTTCGGAACGAAAAGATGACTTCAAGGCGAAGGCGCACCGAAACCACCAATCAAATGAGAACGGAAAACACACAATATGAACATAACATTCGCTACCGGAACATAAACTATTCTGATATCAAAAATATTAGAAGTACTTAGCTTAATTCCATCCGATCCAGAATCCGATCCAAACAGTCCGAACGGCAACCAGCACCCATCTCCACCAGCTAAAGTAACTCTGAAATCCCTCTTACCAACTGCTCCGTGCCTACGTCATAAAGTTCAATCTCCTACACCGAACTGCCAAACAGCTATCAATCGCCAACCTCCGCACATATGCACTGTGAGTAGCTCGCAAGTCCCAGTAACAGGTGTACATCATAAGTCATTCCTTGTGTACTATCAAAACGTGGGTGGTATGCGTACGAAGACCAACGACTTTTTCTTGGCCGCCGCATCTAGTGATTACGACGTTATTTTTCTCAACAGAAACCTGGCTGCGCTGTGACGTGAGCAATTCCGAATTGGCTCCGAATTACAACATTTTCCGCTGTGACCGCAGCCCCGCTACCAGTCAACTACAACGTGGTGGAGGGGTTCTTATTGCAGTAAAAGCCTGTTTACAAAGTGTTCCCGTTCGACTTAATGGAGGCGATTCGCTTGAGCAGGTCGCTGTGAAAGTGTCTCTTGCAGATCGATCAATCTTCGTGTGTGGTATATATCTGAGACCTAACAGCGAACCCGAACGCTACATTCGGCATTCCGAAGCTGCCGTGCAGATTTTAAATGCTGCCACTGTGAGTGACACTGTTGTGATTGTTGGCGACTATAACCTTCCACATTTATCGTGGTCTTTCGACGTAGATATCGGTGGTTACTTGCCAACAAACGCTTCTTCTGAGCAGGAAGTTGCGCTAACTGAGCGCATGGTGGCCAGCGGACTTCAGCAAATTTGTGACATCCGTAACGTCAACGAAAGATTGCTTAATTTGGCCTTCGTGAATAATGGTAGCAGCGTGGAAGTGATTGAAGCCCCATCAACCATTTTAAAACCTGATCGCCATCATAATCCATTCGTACTACGATTAGACATACGTCGATTTGAGGATCCCCAGCCATCGATAGCCAATGAACAGGACTACGATTTTAACCGTTGCGATTACAGTGCTGTGTGTGATGATTTGAGCTTCGCAATTTAGCGGTCTCTGTTTTTTACACCGAGATTTTCGATTCTATAAGCCGACACACTCCTGTACGCAGAGCTCTTATCCGCCGGTCTTACAGACAAGTATGGTGGAATGCTGACTTAAGACATCGCCGTAATATTCTTCTGAAAGCTCGTCGTCGATTTTTTCGGCACAGAACGTCATCAAACCGGATTCTTCTACAAAGGCTAGAGACTGAATACAACGCTCATGTAGCTTCTTCGTTCCGTGAGTATGTTTTTCGAATTCAGGATGAGATGAAGGCCAATCCATCATCTTTCTGGAACTTCATTAAAAGTAAGAGAGCGTCCAATTTAATACCCGCTGAAATCTCATTAGGTGGTGCTACTTCTCACGATACTACTGAGTCTGCAAAGTTATTTGCTGACTTTTTCCAAAGCGTTTATACTTCGGGTTCCCCACCAGTTTCCCAGAATCTGGTGGAAAGCTTGCCATCTTACACGATTAATTTCTCAATGCCTACATTATCAGCAGCCGACGTTGAACACGCTCTGAGCTCTATAGACTCGTCGAAGGGGCCTGGCCTGGACAAGCTGCCTCCTGTGTTTGTCAAACAATGTGCCAACGTACTTGCAGAACCCGTTAGTTATTTATTCAACGTTTCTCTGTCAGAAGGCGTTTTTCCTGATGCATGGAAACTGGCTGCGGTGACGCCTATACACAAATCTGGTAGCAAACACCGGGTCAAAAATTATCGTCCTATTTCAATTCTGTGCTGTATCTCAAAGATCTTGGAATCGCTTATTCACGACAAAATGTATAGAGCTTCTCAGTCTGTCATTTCCGAATTTCAACACGGTTTTGTAAAAGATCGATCAACCATCACTAATCTCATGTCATACGTCAGCACTCTCAACAGTAGTCTTGAAGAACGATGCCAGGTTGACAGTATATACATCGATTTTTCTAAAGCCTTCGACAAGGTACCGCATCAGTTAACGCTGAAAAAAACTGGAACGATTAGGATTTCCTGGATGGCTGATGATCTGGTTACGATCCTATCTTTACGGTAGATTTGCCTACATCAAGCTTGGATCTGTATACTCCCGCAGCTACGAGATGCCGTCCGGTGTACCGCAAGGCAGCCATTTGGGTCCGTTAATTTTTATTCTCTTCGTTAACGATTTATGCCACCGCCTACAATCGCACCGACTAATGTATGCCGACGATCTAAAAGTCTTCAGAACCATCAGGAGTATGGCTGATTGCGCTGCTCTACAGCAAGACCTTGAGACTGTTTCAAACTGGTGCCTGTTCAATGGAATGGAGATGAATGCAATAAAATGCAAGATCATAAGTTTCAACCGAAGCCGTTCGCATATAACTTTCCAGTATTTGCTACATTCAGAAGAACTTGAACGAGTCAATTCGATTAAAGACTTAGGTGTAACAATGGATAGAAAGCTGAATTTCAACGGCCATATTTCCATAACTTCCGCTAAAGCTTTTGCCGTCCTTGGTTTTATTCGTCGAAACTGTTCCGTTTTCCGCGATATTCACGCACTGAAAGTCCTGTACTGTTCTTTGGTGCGCAGTATTCTAGAATACGGAGTTCAAGTATGGGCTCCCTATCATGCTGTACACGCTGACCGTCTAGAAAGAGTTCAGCGTTGTTCATTAGATTTGCCTTGCACAACCTGCCGTGGAACGACCCTCTCCGACTACCGCCATATGAACACGGATGTCAACTCATAACCCTGGAGCCTCTTCACCAGCGGAGGATTTACTTGCAGATATTGTTTGCATTCGATGTACTGAGCAATCGCTTGGATTGCACACATCTCTTGCAACAAATAAACTTTTATGTTCCTGCTCGCAGTTCCCGACAACGACAGCTTTTGTGGATTCCGAGGCACCGAACAGTCTTCGGTGAAAATCATCCACTGCAAAGATGCTTTCGAAGATTTAATGAAGTAAGCCATCATTTTGATTATAATGTGACGAGAAATAAGTTTAAGACCCTTGTTAGATAGTATTTTTTATCAGTCTGTACAGCTTAGCTGAAGATGTTGACAAATAAATAAAAAAAAAACAATAAACAGAGTGCACACAATAGATCGCTAGAATAACTAGACAAGCCACAGTGGTACATGAGCTTTTTTCCATGCGTCAATTTTTGCCTGTTTAAGTGGCGGACTTGTTCCGTTGCTACAACCTACCCCGCAGTGGGATGTTAGGCAAAGATTGACGTCCATGGTTCGAGTAGCATTGGATACATGCCCTTTCGCTCAATTTTCAAAAAACATCTGTTAGATTTCCTACCTGCCGCACTCTGACGGAACTTTCAACACTTTCTCTTCACATCTGTCATTCTACCCAAAAAACATTGTTGTTCACTCTTGGTGCCTCATGGTGATGAGCGAACATCTCCTTCTACATCATAATCGTAACTCCTCGCACGGAGAATACATAACATAACAATTAATGTATGACAAACTCAAAGATGTTCTCTGAAACCTCGTAAAGATAGTCAACGATAACATGAATCCTTTGAATAGTAGAAACAAATGTTGAAGTGGGAGTTTGTTGGAATCCCAGAACATCGTCCTATGATTGCTGCGGTAATATTTGCTGCAAAGTTTAGCCAAGTAGATTCCACTAAATCGTTCTTCACTGACGGACCATTGATAGAGGAGTCAGTCGGCTTTGGTAAAGTTTATGAAATTTGTAGCGCCAATCGTAAACGTCCCAAGCAACACAGCTTGTATTAAACAAGTTTAAAGTACTGTTAAATGACAAAAATAGGTTATAAATTAAGGTGTATAATACTTTATTTCATACTTTAATATGACGCAAAAAGCGCAAAAAGTGAAGCCTTATAAAACATAAAATGGAAAAAAATTATCATCATCTAAAAATATAATATCGCCAAGAGCGAGATTTGAACACTAGTCCTTGGCGTGATAGGTTTGTAGCTTCTTTGCTAAGCCAACTCAGATTGTTGAAAAGTGAACCCTGAGTATGTATGATATGCTTCCCGTTGGCAGTGAAACTACAATGTTCATCGTCATGAGAAAAAAGAACACGTTTTGAAAATAAGGTTGATGTAATGTAATTTCAACAGCATATAGAACTGCCCATAAATTCTTGTCCTGTTTATGTATTATAAATGTATGGAAACATGTTTTTAAGAACAATAATGAAGTAGTTAGCACTTAGAGCAGTGGAAAAAGTATTTTTAGGTCGACCGTTTGTCAGAGTGATATATAATTTGAGAGTTACAAACCGCTCCAAACTTGACATGTTTTGCAATACGTTTATAATGCATTTATAAAACACACAATTATAAATCGTTCTAAAAAGATGTTTTGTGTGTTACTTGGGGTCAAGCTCCTTGTTCCGCATATGTCGCTAAATTAGCAACAATACAGTTTACACTTAAAATTATTGCCTCGCTTACACCGGATCAGTATTTCATTTTCACGGACAATCTCAATTCTGAAGAGGTTATTCGCTCCTTGAAGCCGGTGCAGCACTCCCCAGGACAGGAGCCTCTAAGTGTTTTATCTTCGCGTTATTTTATCATCACCTTTGTATGGGTCCCATTATTCAATTCTGGGCAATGAGAGAGCGGATTAGCTTGGCAAAGGTGGGCGCTACAAACGACGATATTTACGATCGACAAATCGCCTTTAATGAATGTTTTCCTATTTTTCGTCAACAATCACTCGTCAGCTGGCAGTATAAATGGAGTAAAGGAGATTTGGGGCGGTGGCAATATTCTATCTTCCCAAAGGTGTCGAAAAAATCTTGGTTTAGGGGGATGGATGTGGGTCGAGACTTCACTCGTGTCATGTTTCGCCTCATGTCCAATCATTGAATTGAATTTGAACGCTCATTTATACCGAGTTGGGCTGAGCGACAGCAATCACTGTGAATGTGGACAAGGTTACCAGGACGCAGATCACATTATTTGGTCTTGTGCTGAGCATCGTGGAGTTAGATCAAAGCTTTATGATTCCCTTCGGGATCGAGGTAGACAACTCAATGTGCCAGTTCGAAATATTTTGGCTGTACGTGATCTGGAGTATATGAAACTCATTTATGTGTTTTTAACTAACATAAGCCTTAGATTGTAGTTTGTTTAACCTGTATGTTAAGAATAAGTTTTTTTGTGTGTGTTTGTGTATTTTTTCTGTCTCATAAATGTTTAAGTCAAAAACAAATCCAAAAGTTGTATGGTAAAAAGTTTTTAGACAATTTCGAACTTAGAATAAATATGTTATGTAGTCCATACTTCAAATTCCCACCCATCTTCTCATCCATAAACTTGTTATTCCTATTAACATCCAGACGGCCGCGAGTAACGTTATAATTTTAGTTTTAGTATAAATGAGGCATATATATATGTGAAAACTTTGCTCTTTAAAGATGATTCGATTGAGCTTATACAAATAAATGATTTCTAAATAAATAATAAATAAGAAACAAATTCTGATATAACTAAAATCTTTTTAATTATTTTTAATATTTTTGTAGGAATTTGGTCAGATGTCAAAAAATGCGAGAACTATTTGCAACAAATCAGCATAAACAATCACAATTGCGATAAAAAAAAACTCAACCATTTATTTTACCGCATTTCAACAATAAACAATTTTTCAAATCTATTTATGAAACGCAAAACTGCTTCATTGTAATGAATAGCCAATCTTCTGTAAATGTCAACACTTCTGACACTTTATTAATTTATTCGTCTGCCTCATTTCATGCCTGTAAATCGCTGGAAAATGATAATAATTCGCTCATACAAATTATTACAACTGTTCTCAAATGCTGTCTTAAAGAGAAAACGTTGCGTCCATCCGGCAGGCCTACTGAAAACATATTTATGCAAAAAAGCAATTACCCCAAGTTCGTGATCAGCTTACCGTTGAAACATTTTGTTTTCTTCAGCATCGTTGCCCAGCCAACAGTAGATAAAATGAGTCATTGCAATTAAACTTGTTCTATACCTAAACTAATCGACGGGAGAAGCTCCCTGCGCAAGAAGTGAAGTTGAAGGCTTACTACGTTTAAGTGCAGCTTCGTGACAAATTAATAACTTTTGCCTAAAGGTAAAAGCATTCCATCCACAGTTCGAAGAAATCTTTTGGTACGCCTTCGCCAAGATTTAATTTATGCTACTGCTCTATAGTTTCATTACAGTGGCATAGGAGATTTATTATAATCCGAACGTAATTCTGACGGAAGTCACAAATCAGCCGAACCTATGCTGTTTCAACATCTTTTCGAATTAAGACTTCCATCAGTTAAGGACTGCGCTATGACGAGTTGTCAAGATTCACACCTTCCATTAGCGGCAGCAATGCGTTGATTCGAATTCAAATCCATCGATCGGAATCCAATGTACACCTGTGAGCGTTATATTCATTAGGCTCAAGTGCATGTTTGTTTGACATTTCATCTCTCTCGCTTAGCATACGAACGATTGAATAATGTTGCAATATCCGTTATGTGAATGGTATCGCCACAAATATTCCGAGCAAATCGATGCCATCTCAAGTGGCAAAAAGCTATCGCACTACCAGGATATTGCCGATCTGATCTTGCTGTTCATGATGATGATGATGATGGTGATGATGGTTGTGAGTGGGTGATATCACGGCAAAAGCAACCGAGAGTCTCAATTGAGATGCAAAACCTATCATTAGCCTCGGGCTACCACACAGCCGTCACAGCAGAACAGCAGGGTTCTGAATCATGGGCAGAAAGATCAGCGTCAGGATTCACTTTCGTACGACTCGTCTGCCGTCCCCACCTTCGTGCGTCCATCGTTCTCTTCAAGCTCAGTGACAAATCTAGAAATTCTCATAACTTATTTGCAGTAAAAATTATATTTATTGTTGTAATTAATTACTTTAATATGCTAATTATTAAATATGATCTTCGTTGTGTATGACACATTTGTGGAAGACGTTTTCAACATTTCATTTGAACTAATTGAGCTCATAGAGCTGTGCCCACGTACTGGAGGCGGCCAGCGAGTGGAGAGTCACACAATTATACTACTGAAAAATGTTGTAGGCTAGGGTATTTATGAACTTACTACTGCGTTCTGAACACCAAGTCGAGACCCGGCGGATTCCCCGATATCACAGTAAATTAAACTAAAATTATGAAGAAGAAGCCGTGCCAACGAAGTGAGGCGTTCCGTAGGGCTGATCGGTAAAATGAAGAGCATCTCAGCTTCTCCGTTTCAGCGCGATGATCACCAAGTGAGGTGCGACGCGAGTTTTCGAAACACAGCTTAAGCGAACAGGTCGAACTGACACCGAGGGAATTTTCTTCATAAATAAGTTGCGACAAAGAATCAAGAGCCGGTTTTTTTCTCTGAGTTACACGAGATCGAACATGAAAAATTATAGGCTTTATTCGACTGAAATGCTGAAACACCTCGGATGCTAATTTGCAGTACGTTTCATTTGTTACGGCCTCTGAATATGGTAGAACCCGGGTGAATATTATGGACTATTGGAGGGATGATGTGATTTTAGTTCCCATGCAAGGTGAAAAATGTGTCTCACATGGGATGCCTGCCGTAAGTAGGAACTGCAACGAAACGCAGGCAGTTTTAAATTTATGACAGTAATCTGTAGTGATTCGATTACCGCGTCTGAAACAAGGGCGCTCGGACAAAATTAGATCAATCAGCAAAGCGTGGCAATGGTGTGTCTGGAAGAACATGAACTGGTTTGAGGAAAGAAATTGAATATAATTCTGACCCAAGGCAGCCGCATGTTTAAATCGTGATGTGCAAGAGATTGTGGCAGTGTAAAATAAACTCTTCCTGATTTGCGCTGTTTTCCATTTATATTTTAAAAATCTGACTTAGCGAGGATTGAGAAATCTGGAAGAATGTCTAACGTAATAAGTGTATCAATCCTTATTGCAGTTATGGGGATACAAATGGTGTCAAATTGTCACAGATTTGCACATTCTTAAATTGAAAATCTATTGTATACCCTTTTCCTGAGTCTGAATGTGGAAGTAGCAGAAACCCGTTTTTGGCGGAGATAAAAGGATGTTCGAACTCGCTTGAGCTGTGAAGACGTACCTTTTTTATACGATCAGCCAGTTACAGTATGTAGAAGTGTTCTTACCAAAACTAGTGCAACTCTACTGTACCAGCCGAGAGACTTCCAATGGATATACAGTTTCTACAAGAAATTTTTCTGGACGTTCACAAGAAGCTTGGAATCATCCGCAGTGACAACTTAGCAGACTTGCAATCATTTCGAGCATTCCTATTCAGTGAGAACTTGAAAAAGAAACATTTGTGTAGAATTATGTTTACATTTGGGGGAATCAGATTTTTGATTAATTTGAAGAATGATAAATCAAGTAAGGTTACAATTGCGGAGGAATGAGTGAAATCTCATTGCAACATATTGGTATGTGCCGTCTACGAACAAACCAAATACACTACCGGTAATAATAATTATAAATCCATTCGTGACACGTGAAGTGCTTCTATCATATTTATCTATGCAGACAATTTTTAGTTATAGAAAATGTTCATGCGTCCCAGAGGAAGTCAGGCGACAGAGTTCTAAAAAGCTATTTTTGCTGATTCCAATTAACAATTAGTTCCCACATCCAAATTTAAAGAACTTGAGCTTGTTTGGTTGAAATCATTGTGTATTTTCCACTAGACCATGCTCCTTTCTTAAAACAATTATGATTTTTTTCCAAAATCCAGAGCAAATATTATCTCAATTTCCTCCTGAGGTAAGAGTGCACATCTATAGAGACTTTAATGAACGCCAAGCTGACTCCATTCTGAACTCTGAAAATCAAAGTATCTTACTCCCAGTCGTTGGGAAACGAAACGAAACAAAAAGGGCCAATTTAAGAAATTAAACGCGTCGAAAATCAACAAAATTGCTATTTGGACTTTTTATTGACGAATATTTATAGAGATTTCAATGTGATCGAATCATTAACTCCTTTGTGGAAAATTGATGCGTTCCACATAGCAATTGAATACTGATGTAGAAGGAGATGTTCGCTCATCACCATGAGGCACCAAGAGTGGACAGTAATGTTTGCTAGAATGGAAGATATGAAGAGAAAGTATTGAAAGTTCTGTCACTGTACGGTAGGTTGGAAATAGAATCGAAGAATTGAAAAATTGAGCAAAAGGGCATGGGTAAGGTAGTACTCGAATACATTGCATAGAAACAACTGCTAGAAACTATCATAAAGCTATCAGTGGAACATGAGCGCGATCCAACACCATTTTCAATACATCACTGGAGTCTGGAAACTTCCCAAAAATATCGAAAAGCTCATTCCCTAGTCGTATCTTTAAATCTGGACGAAAATCAAACGTTCGTAATTATCGTGGTATAGCCATTAATTCATGCATTCCAAACTTTTTTTGACAATTATTTCAACAAATCATAAAAAAAAGAATAGCTGACAATTAAGGACGTTCGAGCTCAACAAATTCATTGAATATTCATTAAAATCAATGGATAATGGAAACCATGAAGAAGCTCTTTATAAAGACTATAGCAAGGCATTTGACTGCATTGACATACCAATGTTACTCTTCAAATTGCAAAAAATGGGAAGTGAGATAGGACTTCTGAAATGGCTTGAATCATATATGACTAATTGTCAACAAATAATCAAACTAAATGGAAATAAATCGAATCTTATTCAAGTCACTTCAGGTGTCCCTCAAAGTTCTCATTTAAGACTGCTTATTTTTATTCTCTACGTAAACGACATTTCCTTCATTCTCAAAAAAAAATGAACTCGTTTATGCCGACAACATGAAGCTCTTTCTGAAGCAGACATCATTCCAGAATTTAATACAATTTATTTACATATGGTATGAAAAAGCCTATTAGAAGATGACAACGAGCGGACGAATTTTTTCTTGTCATATTTTTTTCTCGTTTCCAAAAAATTAAAAAAGTAATTTTCATTTATTTACACCACTTAATCAGTACAGTTTAAAAGGCTAAACGATCTGTGTTGTAGTTGGAATCATTCAAATGTGGAAAAGCAAGAAAATAAAGTGATTGTACGAGAACAAAGGGCGCGTAGAGACTTTATAAAGATAACTGCACTCGAAAATGTTAATATTATTGCTTGAATTAGTTGAACATGGGATTTGAAAGAAATAGAACAAATGTTGGCATTATTTTCTGCCGCACACTGTAACTGCTCCTTTGGGTACTTTTTTCGAAGCGTGTATGTAATGAGGCGTAGGCAACATATCACAACGTTTTGAGCAACGGTTTAATTCTATACCCATTGGCTGCTTGACTATCAAACAAAGCTGGTGATTTGTTGCAACCTCCTCACTTTACAACTCTAATGAGTAACTTTTTATAGCTGTGTTTTTACTGTTTACAAGCGGTGCATGCTATCCCAATAATGTGGTGCATCATATCCGAGTGTTGTGGTGCGTCTTACTCCAATGTTGGGGTGCATATTAAGCAATTAAACAGGCGTTTTATCCTGGAGTTGTCTTGGAATAAAATTAGAAAAGGTTTAAAGAATCATGAAAAATCATAGTTTTGAATTTAAATCACATGTCATCTAAAACCAAAACATCGTAATGCATCATACTCAATAACTTATTCCTAAAACTCAGCTTCCATTCCCTAGTGATTCGCGATGTTTCTTAAACGGTGCGTTTTGTACAATCCTCCCCTAAACATGCTTTCTCGCCAAGGAAGGCCTCCCGCACAACCACATCCAACTTCCAACTCCAGATGTCTATGAAGGTAGCATGAGTTCTCGGCATCTACTTTAGTAAACATCTAATCAACACTTCCTTTCCATCCCTTGCTGATTATAAGGACCTGGCCAGCTGTTGTGCAAAGAGATCGATGGATGAAGAGCCTGTCATATCCAAGGCAGCTCTTCTGGCGCTTCCATCGTCTCTGCAACAGACAACCCAGGATTGTGTATGGCCGAAAAATGCTATGCTATATGGTATGAAAAAGCCTATTAAAGCTTGCTTCAGATAGAATTGGAACAAAAACAATTGCCTGTATTTCAGTTATTTATTATTGAGTTTAAGATCTTTTTTTATACAAATGTAGCGTTTTCTTTATAACTTAAGAAAAAATACGGATAAAATTATTCGTCACGGTTTCGAAGGAATGCTCGATTTTTTCCTGTAACACGGCTCATTAGGCGGCGCACACCTTCTTCGTCTATCGTTTTAGCTATCTTATTCCACCAGGTCTTCATCTGATTGATGTCTTTGACAACCTTTCCCTTTGCCTTGAGTCTCCTCTTCATGATTGCCCAGTATTTCTCAATAGGGCGGAACTGGGGGCAGTTGGGTGGGTTAAAGTTTTTCGGAACAACCTGGACCCCTTTCTCTGCATACCATTCTTGAACGACTTTGCTGTAATGACAGCTTGCCAAATCTGGCCAAAACATTACGGGATGGTCGTGGGATCGAATGAACGGCAAAATTTGTTTTTGGAGACACTCTTTTTGGTATAGTTCCGACGTCATTGTCTTGTTTGTAACGAAAACTTTCGTTTTTTGCCACAGCTGCAAATGCCCTGCCAAATCATGAATTTTCGTGCAAATTTGTCGGCAAAAACAAATTTAAATTTGGCTGGAACATCCTCCGAGCCGTTGCCAAGTAAAATTTTTGACCTGGGATTTTGCTCGAAGTCAGCCTTGACATGGGTTTCATCGTCCATCAGAAGACACCCGTCGAACTTGGTCAGCACCTGGTCGTATAGCTTCCGAGCACGGATTTTGGCCACACTATTCTGTTTTATGGTCCGATTTGGCTGTTTGCTAGCTCGATACGACTTGATTCCTTCCAGAGTCGAGTTCTCCTCACGGTACTATGGGCAGCACCGAATTTTCTGGCCAAATCACGGTCCGACAGATTGGGATTCCTCTTAATCGTCTTCAAAATCTTACCACGCAGTTTCCGGTCAACAGTTCCACTCCGACGATTGGCTTGAGGCTTCCGAATCGTCGTCAATGTTTCCTTATACCGTTTGATAACGCGCCATACGGTATTTCTGGGCAATTTCAGCTGTTTAGCTAGCCTTGATGCAGACCACAATGGATTTTCCAAATAACTGTGCACAATTTTTTCCCTTCTTTCGGCTTCCATGTTGATTGTTTACAAAGTACAGTCGATTTGCGGAATGTCAAAAATACATACGTGAAGCTGACAAAATTCCCGACACCAATTCCCGGTCGCCAAGAACTTCCAAATCCGTCGACCAGGAGCGCCACAATATGATCAAAAGTTTGTTCCAATTCTAAATGAAACAAGCCTTAGAATTTAATGTAAATAAATGCAACCTAATATCATTTAGCAGAAAGAAAACATTACTACAATTACAATAGGAATTTAGAATATAGAAAAAATATAAAAGCGTCAGGGATTTAGGCATTATCTTAGGTTCCAAATCAACTAGAAATTAGAAAAAAAAATTAGCATTTTCCATTTAATTCCAACTACCTTTGCTTATCTTGACAGATACGCGTATCTCGTCTACAATGTGCAGACTTCTTCAGTGTCTCGTACTAATTACTCGACGAAACATCCAGACATTAAAAGAGCGTCGTGAATATGCAGTGGTTTCATTTGTAAAAGCAATTGTTTCAAAGCGCATTGACTCAGCCGTGCTTCTGTCAAAATTAAATTTTTATGCGCCTACTTGGCAATTATTATTTTTTGCATAATTTTTATTTAATATCACATAATTCTAAGACAAAAATTATGTATATAAAAAAATAAAACACTAACGTTTGCATTAAATAAAATGGACAAACTATGCCGATTTTTCATGGGTTTGCCCTCACCACCTGACAAAACTAACCATGCAGCATTGTAATAACACATGAGTCAGCAAACAAAATTTGACAGCTCTATCAGTCGAACTCTAACCGTGATGGCAAAAACAATGCAGCAACTTTTAGAAGTGTGCGTGTTCCCGGCACCCCGCCGCGTCGAAAACGAACATCGTGCGGCACTTTGTGGATCCACTTTGTGGCATCCACAACGTCTTGGCAGTATTAGACAACAATCAGAGCATCGAAAGAAAACCCGGTTCCGGACGGCCGACGACCCTGAGCGACAAGAAGCTCAAAAGGATGCTGAAAAGGAAGACCGAGGGAAAAGTGGCTACATCGCTGCGTTCGCTTGACCAGGTGGTCGGTTCAACCGGCCAAACAGTGAAAAAGTACCTGGCGAACATACATGTCAGCGGAAGTCACGTCCACTAGTTTCGGAGCTACAGGCAAAGACGCAGCGGCAACGGCTCAATAAGATCGTCAACTCGGTTTTCCCAGAGAATCGCGAAGTGGTGGTGGTGATAGACGACGAGACCTATCTCACCCTGGATAGCAACGACTGGCAAGGCACTTCGTATTTTACTTTCCCCCACGAAGGAAGTGAGCTTCGAGGTGAAGTTCATTTCACACACCAAGTTCCCCAAGAAGGTGCTGCTGTGGCTGACAATCAGCGAGAAGGGGATGTGAAAGCCGCTCTTCTTCTGCTCCGGACTGGCCGTGAATGGGGAAATTTATAGTACGAAATGCCTGTCGGAAGTTGCATCGTTCATCAAGAAATACCATAAGGGCAAAGACACAGTGTTCTGGCCGGATATGACGTCGGCCCACTACTCGAAGCGATCGTTGGAGGAGATGGAGCGACTGAATATCTATGTGGTACCCAAGTCGGCGAACCTGCCCGACGTCCCCCAGCTGTGTCCCATCGAGAATTTCTGGGCCAACCTGAAGCGTAAGATCTACTCCAATAATTTTGTCGGGAAAACTGAGGAGG
This sequence comes from Aedes japonicus, assembly GCA_034211315.2. NCBI lineage: Eukaryota > Metazoa > Arthropoda > Insecta > Diptera > Culicidae > Aedes > Aedes japonicus. The sequence goes on along the minus strand of JASCZW010000100.1, from coordinate 91,391 downwards.
AAATGATAAAAAAAACGAAGAAAAAAATAAAAAAAATGCCTACACATATGTTTTTGTGAGGCCATGACGAATGTTTAGGTTAACGCAAGGGCGTAGATTTTGTTTGCAAGTAAGCTAAAATAATTATCATCCATGGGAAATTTATCGAAAGCAAATATCTGTCTTAGCTTTTTTTTATCACCATCCGAAGTCCATTTTTTTTAAATGCAAACGTTAAAGTGGGAAACAGCGTTGGAATGATTTCACATATCTAGAAACGAAGCATAATTGTATTGGCTAGTTTTACAGGGACCAAATTTCAAACCATTCCAGGTTCACAATATTACAGTGCCGTCGTTGGGGACCATGTAAGCGATGCAATTAGGTCGATTCAAAAAATGCTGGTATGGAAAGCAATATGTTCCTGCAGTATGAAGTACTATATTTTACACTACCGGAACAACCAATGCGGAAACTATCGATCTGAGTGTCTGCAGAAGAGATTGCTGCCTTTATTTCAGAAGCATAGTATCCCTCCACGGTTTTGGCCGGATTCTAAATCAGCACATCAGCACGCCAAAACAACTCTCAATTGGCTCATGAAAAGGGAATAGATTTCGTTGAGAAAGACATTAATCCGCCAAATTGCCCACAGCTTCGGCCCATCGAACACTATTGGGTGATTGTGAAGAGGGTCCTCAAAAAACTGGTAAAGCATCTGAGAAGATGCAGAAGTTAGAAAATAAATTTGGGCTAACATTAGGGTATGTGTCCCTTAACGCAGCCTATTATGCAATGATCGATAACATTTATTACTATAACTCATAAAGTTTTTAAGTTGTAAGCTAGATTCAACTAGTGAGGCAACTAGTAAGATAAGTTTGATAAAAAAATGGTGAGTATGAATCACGAAAAGTTACACAACTCATTTTATAAAATCAGAAACATTCGGGGGATATGGATTTAATGTCGGTCTACAGACACCAATTGGGTCTATTCGTGGATGCAACTTCGTCTGATTCGATGGATTTATTATGAAATGCGGTCTCTTACGTTTTTTTTTCTCTAATTTTATGAATTTAGGCGTTCCTAGCTGTATTCGATTTACTTAATACAACAATTGAAATTCGTTGAAATTTTACCAATAACAACGTTTTTAATACGATATTGATACAACATTGGGTCTACTAAAGACTGTATTCGATGAAATTTGGACACACAAAATAGGTCACCAAAAATTTTTCTTGTGCCCGATTCTTTTTAAACTTTTTGGAAATAAATTACTACTAAAGGGTTAAGTTTTGACATCATTGGTTTATTGAACCTCTTCTCCCAACCCAAATGCCCGCACCTTTGCCTTGACCCCTTTCATCAAATTTTTCGGCAATGGCCGACTTGCTTACTTACTTTGAACCACACTTTCATTAGTTCAAGTTCATTTTCTATCAGTTTTGGAGTTTTAACGAGCTTTGCCTTCATGATTGCCCAAAATTTTTCAATTGGGCGAAGTTCCGGAGTGATTGGAGGGTTGACGTATTTTGGTACAAAAACTACATTATTATCTTTGTACCAGTCTAAGACGGGCGGGGCAAAGTGACAAGATGCCAAATCCGGCCAAAACATCCGGCCATCGTGAGATCTCAAGAAGGGCAGAAGCCTTCTGGACCTTGTACACATGTAATTCAGAACGTTTCGTTGTTTTCTGCACAAAACAAACTGAAACTTTCGCCTTTTTGTATCCCTGATCGAACGTTGATCGCATGGTCGGTAATTGGTTCCGATCTGTTGTCACGGAAACCGCTGGTGCCAATCTTGACGCACTATACGTTGAGCTGTGAACAACACCGACCGATTTTCAGAAATATGCCAATTGACGCAACGCCTAAATCACGGAACAGATTTTTCAGTTCAATAACCTTTGACCCAGCACGATAGAAAAGTTACGAACAATTACAGTCTTTATTTTCTTCGGCACATCCAGACTGCATTACTTGCTTTATCGATTCAGTTAATCCAAATTTAGATCACTTGCAAATCGTGTATATCATCTGTTCAGCTTAACCAGTGAAATTATGATGCCCCAAAAGTTCAAGAAATCGAAAATTACGCGAAAGTGAACAACTTTAAGTCTCAATTGCTTCGGATTACATCGGTCATCCTAATAGCAACATGATTTTGTTGATTATCGCTAAATTAAATACACATATGGTACATAGGCCGAATGAAGGAGCTAGGCTAACATTACATCCCCTTACCCTATGAAAGAATAATATTTATTTCATCCGGTCTTCTCAATGTTCAAATTCAACCCCATACAATAAGGAATCATCCATTTGTTAGAAAAATACATATTTTTTTACATGATTTGAAGGGAAAATATGCGGATAACTTATTTTCGATACAGTCCTTAGTAGACCATATCCCTTGAAAATTTGTGTCGTAATGAAATAAGTTAAACACCTTTTTGTGATGCATATTATAAAACGCCTTGTAAAAGTTATTGTATTCTATGGACTTCAAAATGCGGATGATTATGATAGTCTTAGAACTCTCGGAATTTAGGGATTTAAATTACTGGCAATAACCTGGATGTTGCCGGCCTTTTTGATCACTGGATTATGATCACGAAAATGTGTTGCTGCAAACAACGGCATGTCAAAACTTCTTATTTTGCAGTGATCCCGGAGTTTATGTATGAAAATGTTATCAGATCGTTTTTGTTATTGCAAATATGATTAAATTGAACGATTGACCAGCCCAAAATATGTGGGAGCATGTGGTTCATTATCATCACCAACCATTTTCCAATAAAACAATTTGTTTTCACTTTACTTTAAAAAAAAACGCTTTACCGAGCATATTTTGTTTTGTGAGAGGTCTATGATTTGAAGCAAATGAATAGTTTAGTAAATGTCAATGGAAAGCAAAGTGATCATTAATCAACTTGTAAGTATTTCAAGCGAAGTAAACGTCCTAATTATATCTGAGTTGTTAATACGATCGTTCATATGCTAATTGCTGGCAAGTGTTTCACTTTTGAATATCATTTAACCAATTAATCACCTCAAATAGTGCAACATACCATAGATTTTAATTATTCCATCCGTCAACATTGAAAAGGTCGGATTAGTTATCAGATTACCATGTTTATCTTCCTAACATTGCTCAGATTTGGTAACGATGCAGTGACTGGTAACTCAAGCAAGATTAACAGGAGTCACGTAAAGTACACCATTATTTGAACTGGAGGAATATGATACGTTTGCAACAATGGATTGTTCGTCTAGGGTCACTACTTCCCGTGAACTGGCCTCAAAAAACGACCACTGGATAAGTTCGACGAATCTCATCTCATCGCCTGAGATGCGCCTGACTGTGTCTATGTTTGCCAATCCGCAAACACAAAGAGTTGATCGCCCGCTCCATCAAGCGGAATCAAACTGGACGGATGGATTGTGTTCAGTGATGTCTTGTCTGACTCTGCCTTCTTTTGTCGCATCACCACTAATAGTCGATGGCGCAGGTTGGATCGCGGCGATCGTGTAAAGTGCACGCGGTACGATTTTTTTTCGCTTTTCCTTTTCCTCCAAAGAACTGGCCAATCTCCGCTTGGGCGCATCACATCTAGTGGCCGTGACTTTTAAAAACTTATGGCCAGTACTTGGCAGCTAATTGTGAAAGATGATACGATAATTATGTTGTGATTGATATTTATGAAACGATTTGTTACAAATGAGGCTGTGAACATGTTTGAAGGAGGTGAACTTATTCGGGGGTTCAATGACAAATTAGCTGTCTTGTAGGTTTTATCTTCGTTTTGAGATTTATTGGATTGTCACGAATTTTGTTACATTAAGCATTTTTTTTCACATTTTCCAGTGTTTGATTATACTTAACTATATTTGCCTTTTATAGGCGAATAGAACTGTACAACAATTTTAGTCTGAATCAAACCAGTTAAGCATATTAAATGATTAGGCGACGAACCAGAACAGAGATAGAAAATCAATTATCTTGATCCTCACTCATGTTGGCTGCCCAGTGGAACAGTGGAAAATCCCAAACCACCCGGCTATCGAACTAATAATCTACCTTTCACTTGTAATGTTGTCCAATAGCACCGAAACAAACGCACATACAAGTCCTCAGAACGTTTCTCAGGTCGTGTGAGAACTTGAAGTTCGCTGGGAAGTCATCTTCACCGTCGTCGGCGTCTGGTAGAAAACTTGCTCGACTTGACATTTGCGCAAACTATTTCGAACGCAGGTACCAATAAAAGTCATTACACCGATTGGCATTTGGCAGGGTAATTTATTTGAGTTTGAAAAACTGCGAAAATCCAGTCCTCCGCGAGCGAGCTGGTAGTTGGTGCCGGTTCTTTCAAAAGTGGTTGTTGGTTCAGCCCATGATGGTAATGAGAATAGCTCTGATTGCGACTTCATTAGATCGTCGCTTCTCGCGATGGCCTAGAGAATGATTGCGCTACAAATGCGATCCTTAACACCAGCTCAACCGATGGTCGATAAACGTAATTGACCATATCATCCTCGCCCTTAGAAGACCATCCATTTGATCTGATCGATACCGTTAAATTGCTGTTAAAATGAAATATTTATTTATTTAACGAATCAATTTACTATGGACAGTGGATCATTAGTATCCATCAAGAATGTCTGTATGACATTTACGATGCTCTGGATGAGGCAATAAACGGAAGCATCATAAAGGAAGACAAAATCACACAGTCGTTAATCTGTGAATGATCTTTGCAATCATCTGTCTGATGTAGATCTGATGGACAAGGTGCACACAAAAGATCCGATCCAAGCGAAGAAGAAATATCAATCATAAAGCAGGTGAAGATGTCGCAGTTATAGGTGTACTGAAGTAAATTAAATAATATGCCGTTAATTTGTTGTGTACTTTTTTACCGCTTGCCTCCGTATATCCCAATGCTTTAGAAATGTGGGGTAAAATCGAGGGGTGAAAATTGCGTCTTCCACAGGTATGGTATTGAGATTAAGATTGGTATTACAGTTGACTTTGGTTGGTCCATTAAATTGAAGTTTAATTTTAATGTTACCCTTGATAAAATCATTGGTGTGTTAACAGTATTGCTGTAAAATCTGTTTAGAATTTTTGAAGAGGTTGACCATGAAAGATTGACTGCTCAACACATTATTTCAATTTGATTTAGTCGATTTGGTCCATCAGAGCAACCAACAAAAAATGACTGTTGACATCGTCACACTGAAATGAAGCATTTCAAGCCAAACATTTCATTAGGTCGTTTGTAACATTTGTGTCAAATCGAGAAAAATCGCATTGAAAATTTTAATTTGTTTTTCAGATCGTAATTGCAACTTAGTCATGTAATCTTAATTTTTTGAATGGTTTTCAACGTAAAACGTCGTCAAGATTATTAATAAAATGTTGGTTTTGAAGTTAACAATGATTCTAGCTGTATAACTGATACATTTGTTACACACTTAGACAAATTTACAATATTCGGTAATTTTTTACCGAACTTTTCGGTGAAATTTTACAAATTTTACAAAATTACCGAAACTTGTCAATTTTTACCGAAATTCGTTAAATCGGATTACCAAACTGTTCAGCTGTTAAAAGTTCGGTAAAAAATTACCGAATACTGTAAAATTTTCTAAGTGTGCACTAAAGACCTATTGCATTTACATTTGTAGATCTTTTGCTAAGTTAGAATAAACATTTGTCATTTTTTATTGCGATTAGAACTTATAAAAACATGTTCATACTCTTTTACCACCTCATCTTTGCACAGCATTAGGAAACATGCAATTAAAAAGTAGTCTATTATATTTGAGAACCCCAACAATTGACTACATTTTTATATAATCGGATTATTGTAACTGGTGCATTAATGCTTCTTCTTCAGCGTAAACGGCAAGACTATATTGATTGAAATTTTTTGCCTATTTGTGAGATTTTCGTTTGAATAAACCTGTAGTCAGATGCTGGATTTCTCAAATATGTTTGGCTGCTGTTTGCTAATTGCATGAATTTGGGGGTACAAAAGTACATAAATAAAAGTAATAGAGAAATAGTCCAATGTACATCCTAACTTGGCGAAAGACCAATCTAACTGGTCCAACCTACAAATGCAAATGCAATAGGTCCTAAGTGACAAATGTATCAATTACACGCCTAGAATCACCGTGAACACCAAAGGCAACATTTTCTTTACAATCCTGACGACGTTTTACGTTGTAAACCGTACCAAAATTATAGATTACGCAATTGTGATGCAATAACGATTTGAAAAACAAAAGTATTAAAATTTTCGATTCAATTTTTTCGATGGGACACAAATTTTAATTTAATGTAGCTTGAAGCAATATTATCCATCCGAACTCAGAACTTTTTGAATCATAGAGGGTTTGAGCTGTTTAGTGGAATACCTGTAACTAGAAATTAGAAGAAAAATTAGTATTTTCAAGTCGAGTTATTAGTACGAGACACTGAAGAAGTCTGCACAATGTAGACGAAATACGCGTATCTGTCAAGATAAGCAAAGGTTGTTGGAATTAAATGGAAAATACTAATTTTTCTTCTAATTTCTAGTTAAAGAACTTTTTGTTTGTTTTCATTCCTCGAACAATCAGAACACTGGTTTTTAGAAGTCAAAATGTATGTCCTATGTACATCTGTCAAAACTTTAGACAAACTTTGTACATTTGACATGCGCTGACAAAAGTCCCATGTACAGAGCTGTGTGATATCAGACAAAAGGTAGATTGGTCGTTTTGTTATCGGTCGTATTTTCAGTTTTTTTTTTATCATAAAGCATAATTTCAAAATCATTCATAGAAAAATAATGGCTTTCTATCCAAATCAATATTCAACTCGTTTTTTTATATTGTTACTAAGGACCTCATGCAGTGTTTGGCTTGATTTGTCGTCCAAGTCTTGTATTAAGCAGCCATCGTTTAAAAATTGGCCCATACCAGTCCCATCAGAGATATCAAACTACTTCTGATCAATCAGCACCCATCCTTAAAGTCAGTCAGCATCCATCCATAACGGTGAACGCACTGCATCCATCATCGGTGTGGCTGGAAGGAATAATGATTCGTGCGTTTTCATTTTTTTGGAAACCGGTAGCTGTTTGTTTAACGTCAACATGCAGTACACCATCTTCAGTGACAATACAGCTGTAAACAACACTCATGTTTTGAAGAATATTCTTCTTCCCTGGCTAAAATAGGAGGAAATCGCGTTTCCTATTCGTTTTTTGTTGATGGTCATAAGAGCCATGTGATTCTATTTTTTAATAACTATTTATTTGTACATGCTCAATCGAGTTAACTTCACAAAGCCAAATTTTCATATTTCTATACATCATTTATCTTAAAACTAAAGTTAGGAGGATAGAGCCGATCACCCGCGGCCGTCTCGAGGTTAATAGGAATAACAATTTAACGGATGGGAAAGAGTGTGGGAATTTAAAGTATGGTTTACATAGCACATTAAATTTAAATTCTAAATTATCTAAAAGCTTATAACTATACAATTTAAGGTTTTCTTTTGACTTGGACATTTAAAAAAACACACACACACACAGATAAAAAAAACTTAAAGTAAACATACAGGTTAAACTAACTACAATCTAAGGCAAATTTTAGTCAAAAACACATAAATGAGTTTCATGTACTCCAAATCACGTACAGCCAAAATATCTCGAATTGGCACATTGGGTTGTCTATCTCGAGCCCGAAAGGAATCATAAAGCTCAGATCCGACTCCACGATGTTCAGCTTAAGACCAAATAACGTGATCTGCGTCCTGATAGCCTTGTCCACTTTCACAGAGATTGCTGTCGCTCAGCCCAACCCGGTATAAATGAGCGTTCAAAGAATAATGATTGGACATGAGGCGAGGCATGACACGAATGAAGTCTCGACCCTCATCCATCCCCCTAAACCAAGATTTCTTCGACACCTTTGGGATGATAGAATGTTGCCATCGCCCCAAATCTCCTTTACTCCATTTATACTGCCAGCTGACGAGTGAATGTTGACGAAAAATAGGAAAAAAAATCGTTGAAGGCGATTTGTTGATCGTAAATATCGCCTTCCATAGCGTCCACCCTTGCAAGCGAGTCCGCTTTCTCATTGCCCGGAATTGAACAATGAGATGGGGCCTATACAAAGGTGATGGTAAAATAACGCGAAGATAAAGCACTTAGAAGCTCCTGTATTTTCATGAGAAAATACGAGGAGTGCTTTACCGGCCTCAATGAGCGAAAAGCCTCTACAGAACTGAGACTATCCGTGAAAATGAAGTACTGATCCGGTGTTAAAGAGGCAACAATTTCTAGCGTAAAGTGTATTGCCGCTTATTCAGCGACATATACGGAACAAGGAGCTTGAAGTTTACGGTTGGCGCTATGAATTTCATTAAATATACCAAAACCTGCTGACTTCTCTATCAAGGATCCGTCAGTGAACGATTTAGTGAAATCAACTTGGCCAAACTTTGCAGCAAATATAGCCGGAGCAATCATAGGACGATGATGCTCTGGGATTCCACGAAGCTCCTGCTTCATGGATAAATCAAAATGAACCGAATTGTCGAAATCGGAGAAGCAAACATGATTGGAAATGTTCGGCCACATCCTGTGTTATGTACAAATGGTACAAAGTCATGAAGCGGGGTTGAGGATTCAACTCAAGGAGCTTCTCAAAATTTTCGATCACCTGGAGGTTCATTACTTCACACCTGATGAGGAGCCGGAGAGATAATTCTGAAAACCGATCCGAGAGTGGCAACATGCCAGCCAGCATTTCAAGACTCATGGTGTGAGTCGAGTGCATGCAACCTAACGCGATACGAAGACACGATACTGAATACGTTCTAGTTTAATGAAGTGCGACCGAGCCGCTGACTGAAAACAAAAACTACCGTATTCCATCACCGACAAAATCGTTGTCCGGTACAACGTTAGAAGATCTTGCGGATTTAAAGATATTTAAATGACATAGAATGAGTTATCGGCTTACCCCAAATTTGAAGCTTCGGTTGTGCAGGGTTATGCTTCCTAGAAAAAACTACCAACTCAGTTTTCTCCGTAGAGAATTTGATACCTAGCTCTAGAGCCCAAGCAGACAAATTGTCTAAGGTATCATGTAAGAGGTCCTCTGCAGATCCGACCCCAGTTGAGTTCCGTGACAGACACTACGCCGTCATCTGCAAGTTGTCTCAATGTACAGTTGTCACTTAGACAACCGTCAATGTCTTTGACATAAAAATTATACAAAAGCGGGCTTAAACATAATCCCTGGGGGAGACCCATGTAGCTAAATCGTGAAGCTAGTAGATGTTCCATGAGAGAGGCTCATATGTTTCTCTGACAGCAAATTGTACAAAAAATTATTCATTAATGGTGAAAAACCACAAGCGTGGAGTTTATCTGAAAGAACTTCAACAGATACTGAATCAAAAGCTCCCTTGATGTCCAAGAATACAGAAGCCATTTGCTCTTTTTTAGCAAAAGCTAACTGAATATCTGTGGAAAGCAACGTGAGACAGTCGTTCGTTCCCTAAAGCTATGTGAATCTTATGAGCACTGATCTCTACAGCCTGACTGAAATTATTCTGATTGATTTGTACCCGAATCTTACGCAGTTTACTCGACCCCTTGGCGTTAGACTTTTTAGACCACTAAAAAGGTACTGGAAATATTAAATTCTCGAAGAACGCAGTTGGTGTGTTTTGTATATTATGTCTTGAAACAATTCTTTGCAGTTTCTTGTGACTTTTACGGCAAGTTATAAAAGGTAGTTGTTTGTCGATTGACTGTGAATACAAAGAGAAGGAGTCCCAGCTCACATCGTTTATTTATTTCTATTCATTTCAAAAATATTGTGCTTTGTATTATTACAGTAGCTGAACATTAAGAGGGTCATACACTAAAGTGTGGAGTTCAGGCAATCCCTATAGCAGAAGTCTGTCCTATAATGAAGTGAGCATTGAATGCATGCAATACGGGAAAGGAAACAATGATCAGAAATAGATTAAAACAGCGCAATTGAATATACACTATGAAAAAACTTTTCTTTTAATGTTTTAGATTATTTCTTAACTAAGTAGAATGAAAATTCTAGACGCACGGTAAATAGATCTCTACATGCACGGTAAATGCTGACATAACGGTGACAAGCGACCAAGACATGTTCAAAAAAAATTTCCTTAACAACTTCTGTCACTTGGAGTCTTTGATCGGAAGGTGCTGCGTACCATCTACGGTGGAGTGCAGATAGAAGACGGAACGTGGAGGAGGCGAATTAACCACGAGTTGCACCAGTTGCTGGGAGAACCTCCTAGCTGGGTGGGGAGGGGGTGGGGATGGGCTGGGCATGTCGTAAGAATGTCGGACGACAGCCCTGTGAAAATGGTTCTCGAAAACGAACCGACAGGTACAATAAGAAGAGGCGCGCAACGAGCAAGGTGGATCGATCAAGTAGAAGGCAACCTGCAGACCCTCCGCAGACAGCGAGGCTGGCAAGTAACAGCCATGGACCCAATAGCATTCTTTTGTGTACAGCAGAGCCCACACCGGCTTTAGTCTGATTGGTAAGGTAAGTAACAACTTCTGAGGTTTTTCTAATTTGTGTCGGATAATGTAGTCATTTTACGGTGGCCAAGCGGAGTGTTATAATTTTGATGAAATACCCGAGCTCCGAGTCATACTAAACACTGCTTAAATACACGGTGAATGGCTCTTAGCAGTACACATGATAGGAGACAAACGTGACGTTAAAAACTAGGAACAGTGATGGTAAATGTTCGGTATTTTGACATTATATGCATAACGTTGTATATTTTATGTTGCGACCGAATTGAACACACGCAAAAGTAAACTGGCATAGGATAAAATGTCATGATATTTTTGTAATATTTTCTACAGGCGATTGAACATTTTTACTGCCACCAACCGATGATTTAAAAAAAAGTTGAGACATATATGTATGTCTCTCAGAATTTCGTTGATGGCAGACTGATAACTGCATAACACTCATTATCAAAGACAACCCAACAAGTGCGCTTTTAATAAAGCTTCCAAATACAATCACATGCAATTTTTAAAACTGTTCAAAAATGTCGGTAACATTTCCTAAATTTCTGTCCATTTTGTTTGCTTGAATTGCACCAGTTGCCGGCCTGAACATTTCGAAGCAGGTGATTGTTTTCCAAACAATGTATACCACGTTTGCCGGGAAATAACTAATCTCTCAGATGTCTCTGTCTGTTTGAGATAAAAGTGAGTGATTTCATCCTTGAGCGGTCCCTGGCGACCAACATGGTTTCATGTTTGGACGTTCGGTCAACATCAATCTTCTTGATTTTTTGGAGAAAGGGGCACAAATCGCTGTCATCGATTCTGATTTAAAGGCCCCGTTTGATACAATCAACCATGAAATTCTGTTGGGGAAGCTATACAAACTCGGTACGTCAGAACGATAGACGTCAGGGTGGTTTCCGTAATTGACAGACAGATCTGTGCGTGTGAAACTTGATTCTAGCACTTCTTCTTGATTTACGAACTCTTCAGCCGTTCCACAGGGTAGCAATCTAGTTCCGCTGCTGTTTGTTCTATAATTCAACTACGAACTGCTTCTACTTGGCGATGGTTGTAGGCTGGCGTATGCTGATCCAGAAATACAGGATCGAATTCTATGTCAGAAACATTGAAAAAAAAACACTGAGTCAGTCTACGCGGTAGCTTTTTTTTCAATAACATTTCAAGTCGATATAGCATGAGTCATCCATGCAATCACTAGAAAGGTGATTCTTTTTAATTTGCAAGAAAATATTTGTACCTTTTTTAATTATTTTCGTACAATGCACGAAAGTTCTTTCTGTGTTGACAAATGCTTTGTGCTTTTGACAGTTTGGCATGTGCTATTAATTATGAAGGTAGCTTCTTAAATAGTACAAATCAGTTTCGTTGCAGAAAACAACGAATAGGTTTGTTAGTCCTACCTTCGACCGTAATATAAACGAAAATTAATTTTTAGTGTACTATTTAAATGTGATATACTAAACGAAAGGTATCTTATGACGATTTGCATCTCCAATTCGCGCAATTTTCCATAAATTGTACATCTACACGCTGAGAAATATATTGTTCTGTATAGATTCAACAAATTTTATTGTTAACTCACGGCTTACCCTTAATAATTATTTATTCAAACAACACCCATTTAATTTTTGAACCAACAACAATTTTGTTTTGTTTCTAAAAGCGCTGCAAAGGAGGTTTCTATTGAATGCAAAAAGCACTTGTTATTGAATAAAAAATAAGCTTTTGGGAAACAATGCACCTCTGCATTGATTCGACCAAACCGGTTGAATTGAAAAAAAATATTGTATTGCGTGTAGCCTACATCAAATGAATTTTTTGCTGCGTCTGTTGTTCTATGTTTCTGCCGTCATGAATTAGTACATAGCGCGCCCTTATTCATGAAACGCCCGGATCAAAAGGAAAACTCTGAATAGTACCCATATAAAAAAATATAATTGATAATAAATAGATTATAATAATGACAACAGGTTAATATTATGCATTGCATAAAATAATATTGATTTAAGTGATATGAATAACACTTTTTTTGTGATATTTTAAATAATTTAAAGACATTTGAATAAACTTGTTGAGCTAATATTTGTAACAGTATTAAGAACATTCATTAACCCAATAAATGCAGTACAATGAGTGCAATGTTTTTCGTTATCTTTATATTAGCTTTAAATTACTAAAATGAAATAAATTGAATGATGTTTGCAATCTTTACTAATTTCAAGTATATTATAATTAAACATACAAACAACAACAATAACAGTTTTTGTGATGATTTTATCACACTTGAGAAATGTGGGGGGGGGGGTTCGTGAGCGTTACGTAATTATAGGGGGGAGTCTGGTCACGCGTTACTTATTTTTACATAGGAGGGGGAGGGGGTCCAAAATCCCGGCTTTTGCGTTACGTAATTTGTGCACAAAGCCTTACCGTTAGCGCGTATTCAACGATTTTCTCATAAAAATACGTCCTCTTCAATTGTGTTCAATTTAAATAAATGAATTATCTCCAGTTTTCAGGTACTTTTTTTATTACTATATTTACTTCCGTCGGCCTTTTTCCTCACACGGTAACAATCACTGACGCCAGGAAGACAACTCCACCACCTGGACCCTACTTATCGACTCATGAATATGAGCCGGGGATAACGGCTTTACTTCCCTTCCGAAAGAAGACGTGACCAGATTTTATCGCCTCAGAAAAACCAGCGACGTCAACTGGGATTGAACCCAGACCCACTGGGGTGCCAAGTATCAGTCACGCTTATCACTACACCACCGACGCCGGCTAATTTTCAGATATCATATGCAATGCTAAAAACTCTTTCAAATGCTGTTGAGATTTTTTATTTTTTTTTGTTCCAACTAGAGAAATCAACATTTGAAAAAGGCCTATTTTGTTAAGAAAAACCATAATTACTTTTGTTTGACATATGTTAGAGACGATTTCAACCCTGAAATTGTAACTTATTATTGTTCTAGAATTAATGGAAATGGAAATTTTAAATAAAAAAAGTTACAGCAAAATAAGTGATTGTTATAGGGACACCCTATGCTACGTAAGAAAAAAATTTCTTATTCAGTCATTTAAAATGGTGCAAGAAAACTTATGTAATCAAAGTTGCCTAAAATTGTTTGATCTACAACTGTTTTCAAGAATATATACCTCTATTTCTGCAATCGAATAAGTTAGATTTTGGATTATAAGAATAATAAGGACCACTCTAATTTTCATTTGCACCAAAAGAATCGCCTTATTATTAAAAACAACTATGTAGCAGACAACTTTGCTCCAAAACTTCAAACTTAGCCTGAAAATATATCTTTCCAGCTAAATTCGCATTCTGAACCACTGTGTAACGGTTCCAAAGACGTGGTCAGATGAGCGAACGAGAAGTGTCTCCCTGGAAAGAATTGCGTAAAGAAACGTATCACTAACTTGATCCGTTTCATGATAACATGCAGTTTCTTTAATTAATTATTCCTCATTGCAGCTCCATCTACAAGGTGTGCAAACGTCAACGCTTAATACTAATGCTGATCAAGGGCATTCCTTTGAATTTATTGTTTAAAGTCCACCCATTTTCCAACGAACTTACTCAAATCCGTATATTCACGTGCAAATAATCTAAATTAGTAGAATTTGTTTAAGGGTCCATATATCCATGAATTTCCGTAGATCTAATAAAAATCCTTCGCTGTTCTATTCAAAAGTTCACGTACGCAAAATGATGTATGCATGATTATGTGACAAATATTATCATACCCTATTCCCAGGGAATCATGAAATTGCACTCAAAATCCTAGACCATACCGGAAATCGATTCCACGCAGCTCGTGCATGGGAAAACTTGTAACTACTTCTTTGTTGACCAAGTTTAGCGAAGAATCATCGGCAATTTTGAAGGCAAAAATTTGTGGAACTAAAAATATATCTCATACATTGGGATAACTACCTTTTTGCTGACCGGGGGGAAGCAGTTAACATACATACACCTCAAGCCAAAATCGCGAGTTCGAATCTCACCCCCGGACAAGTTACGGAAATACCCAAAAAAATGTGTTTGAGTGACTTTTACGGGAGATGAACCTGCTGAAACAATGTTTGCAATATTTCATACAACAGACTGGATTCAGGCGATATCTTGCTTATATTTACATGAAATATCCCATTATTTTCTGGCAAATCTATCATTCCCTTTATGTGTATATGATAATGCAGAAAATTAAATGTTTCTTTCTACCTGTGTAGCCTTCAAGCGATTGAAATTTTGTTTACGAAATGTGTATGGTTTCATCAATTGTGCCATCAGAAATGTGAAGTAATAAAGAAAATCAGCCACAGCTGTTATGGCCATTAATAAATTCCATCCACTATTACGTCAGGCCCCATACACCGAAAAAAAATATGATTTTTAACAGGTGTGTAAACCACGAAAATCTTCCATACCTCGACCTGATTTAAGGGATATCCAGCTTTAATTTACATGAAATATCCTATTAATTTCTGTTAAATCTAGCATTCCGTTCAGGTGCATTAGATAACGAAGAAAATTTGATGTTTCGGTTTGTCACGGTCAGTTAAATTTCCGACCTGCACAGATAAAAAGAAACATTGAATTTTCTGCGTTATCTAATGCACATAAAAGGAATGCTAGATTTGGCAGAAAATTATAGGATGTTTCATATAAATTTAAGCCAGATGACGCTTGAATGAAGCTTGTTGTATGAAAGATTACAAACATTGTTGTATGCAAACACTGTTTACGCCTTCTTTGGCTTAGAGTTAAACGAAGCGAAATATTACGCGCTTGTTAAATTTTTTTTTTCTGTGTGGTCTAAGGAATCTTTTGAGTTCATATTCATCTTTCTTGAGTATAGAAAACTCCAAATTTTTAACTTTGAAAGCGTTTCTTGAAAACTAATTTAAGAAAAGAGCATCCGAATCCAGTTTAAAGGAAAATCTTGAAGAAATCATATCAGTTAAAATTCCAAATCCAAATGAATGCAAGAATGTATTCATTGGCATGATTATAGAATACAATGGAAGGTGAAGCACAGAAACTATGGAAGAAAGAAAAGAATCGTGCTATAGAACAATTATACCTCACCATCTAAAATCAGTAATTATATCACTTAAGGTACCAATCCAACAAAAAAAAAACTGTAATGATGATGCCTCCTGACAAAAACTGCTAAACAATACCCTCATCCCGTGTTCAAATTTGAAGATAAATATCCACCAATTCCAGATTCACTCATCACGTACAAGCGATAAATCTGACCTTTGAAACTTAATCTCTGAGCGGTGTCAGTACTGGCAGGAAACATCGTTGACCATCACCGAAAAGAACACGAACCACATTTTTTTTTGGATGCCCAACGTCGTGCAACACACGACATCGTTGATAATCCAAACCGAATAAGCGCGTTGTCTCGAAAGTTCAATCGTGAAGAAAGCATACAACCCACATTACTATTGCCCAGCAGGATTGAGCAACGCCTCCAGTAGATCACACATCCACTCGGTCCGACTTAATAAGGTCACAACGCTGATGCTCGCTAATTACAGCATCAATTAGTACTTTCGAGTACGGTGGATTTGAGCCCCTGGATATCGGGAAATGTATTGAAGTTCAACAGATTCAGAATGAACGATCGGTCAAAGGGCAAATAACAGTGAACTCTTGTGATCAAATTCCTATTGATTGATTGCAGGCGCAATCATATCAACCGTACTTGCTTCTTTATTTAGACGAATAGATTTGAGTTCCATCCAATGTTATAATAATAGAAAATCTAACAAATTGTTGTGGCAAATGTTGATTCAAAAATAACATCCTTGAAAAACGGACGCTAGTTTACATTTAAATGGAATGCACGACTGAGCTTTTCACAATTTTTCATCGTTTCTACGAACCCCACTGAACAGCGGAAAAACCCTTGCCTTCCGGACCATCATCCGACCGTACTAGAACGCGGTCTACCTTTTAATCCCATTCAGGTGTGGTGTTATGTCGGTGTGGTTGTTCACCGTTTCTAACTCTTGGATCCCCCTTTCTCCTTGAGCTAAGACAACCACCCCTTACCACGTCACTTGAATGCTCTTTGACTGGGATGCCACTACCTCGCCACTTAAGTTTTGCTTCCTTTGCCACCCCCAATCCGCCACCGGAGCGAAACGGTGCACTAACGAATAATCGCACGAGATAGTTTCATCTCCTTCTCTCTCTCTCTCTCTCTTCTGTGCGGTGCGGACCGCTTCCAAGCCCTGGCAAATGAATGGGGAAGGCGAGGGTGTACTAGTACTCTCACCTGATGGGCAGGCAGGTAGTGCACACGGTTGTTCTTGGCGGCCCCTGATTCATCTGTGTGCACGGGGCGGGGAGGATTTTTCCTGACGCTTTTGCTTGTATGTGAGCATCGCTACCTGAGTCAGCTTGGATATTGTTTACACGAACAGTCGACGTATTAATAATAATCTGTAGTTTTTTTTTTTGCTTCATATTTTATTTCTGCCACCAAGCTAGGCTATTTTTGCTCTCTACTGTTACAACGATTTCAAATTGACGCCGGCGAAGGAGTCGCGTCGTTTGAGCATCATTGAAGAGGGTATATATTACGGCCGGTGGTCCTAATAATCATATCATATTGTTTTGCGCCTTCCAGTGATCAAGATCTAGCCGGAGCTGTTTCGCATCCTACGGAGTCCTAACAGAAGCACTTGAAGACAAGAACATTCAGTTTAATCAAAGCCTCAATCAGTGAAAATGAAATACGTAAGTGTTGAACAAAAACTGCGGTTTGGTTGGTTGGTTAAGAAAAAGGACACGGGAAGAGTTAAAAGGACTGTTGAAAAAGTTAACAAGTGATTTGTGGAGATAACTTATGTGGAGATAGCTTATGTGAATTCAAGCCTTTTGTGAATTTAAAACGAGTTCCGTGTATTTTTGTTGTTGTTGTTGTAAAAGAAGTAATAGTACCCGAGCAGGAGACAACAACATATGAATACCTAATTTTGATCTTGATAACTGGCCTTGGTATAAAAGAGCTCAGATTAAGAGGTAAAATACCTAAGCAAAATACCTAAGCATTTGCAAGCAAAATATCTCTCGAATAACAAAACTTGGTATTTTGGATACCTGGGAATACCTGAGAGGTACTATTTTGGTATTGTCTTACTTCAATTTGGTATTCGCATAACATTGTGGGAACAATTTTATGGTATTATCCTTAGGTATTTTACCTCTTAATCTGAGCTCCTAAATACCAAAGCCAGTTATCAAGTCATTCGGTCCTGCTCGGGTATTGTGGGAACTTTAAGAGATAATACCATAAAATTGCTCCCACAATGTTATGGGAATACCAAATTGCGGTAAGCCAATACCAAAATAGTACCTCTCAGGTATTAACAAGTTTGTTATTCGAGAGACATTTTGCTGGCAATTCTTAGGTATTTTAACTCTTAATCTGACCTCTTTAATACCAACGACAAATTTTCAACATCAAAATTAGGTATCCATATGTTGTTGTCTCCTGCTCGGGTAGTAGTTGTTGATGAGACCTGAGGCACAGTTACAAAGCTATGTTGAAGTAGGTTGGGCACGATTTGGATACGGTATTTAAGTTTTATAGGTTTGAGAATGTCTTCTGAGAATTTTATAATTTTGTGCAAGAAAAAAAGTGTAAGAAACAGTTTTGTAATGCTAATAAGTTAGTTTTGAGTTGTACACACCCAACGATCGGCAACATTCAACCACCTCGTCACCAATTGCGTCATTATAAAGGTGTGTTGTATGGTTGTCTAATACCCCAGTAAGCCATGGTTTCAAATCCAGTCGGCGTCTTTGGGATTTTCTGAGACGGAAAACCCTCCGATCATGGTCTACAGATTAGTAGTGAAGCCATTGGTACCGGCCCATTTGTTGATGGGTTCGATATCTACCCTCCAGATCGTCTTGCTGGGTAACAAACATGTCCATAAGGCTGAAAGATACATTAATATAGTACAAGAAAAAAAATCAGTAGTGCCTTTGTAGATCTCCAAATAACTGTTCAAATCCATGCGGATTGAAGTGTTGTACGTTTCCCTAGTAGCACACAAGTTGCCACTCAGTTGAGATAACATAAATATGACTTGCTAAGTTATATCAAGTTTCTACAACTAATTCTGATCGTAGTGTGCTACTTGGGTTAATTCTTAGGTTCAAAGGATCTCAAAATCTACTAGACAGAAGCACAGCATTTTCCACCACGATCTTTGGATAATCGAACATTGGCCAAATTGAACCGATAAACCGAGTCATGCAGCCTAGATGTACAGACAATATTAATACGTTAAAAACTAATTGTTTTCATAGATAAAAAAAAACCATGATTTAACAAGAAAACCGTACACCCAATGTTGGGGACATATTTTTGCCCATGTTCCGAACTGTGGCCTGTTTTATTAATGATATAGTAAAAAATTTGTTACTGATAAATTGTACAATGGTAATTTATAAGATACGAATGTATATTTTTCAAGTGTCTCATGTTACCACAAAGCAAAGAAACAACATCTGTTTAGAGTGAATAAAATTATACGTGAAAATAATTTAAGTGTTTTGGAGCAGATTTATTTAAGTTTGTTCAGAAAAAAAAAATTTGTTGGGTAGAGTGAAAACAGCTTTCATTGCCTTAAATCAGAAAACCAGGAAAACAATCCTTGATCTTTGAATTTAAAAGAAATACTATCGAATGGTTGCGAAGCTGCATCCACGAATAGACCCAATTTGGGGCTTGTAGACCGACAATACATCCATATTCTTCGAAAGTTTTCGTCTTAATAAAGTTAGTTGTTAGTTTTCCGTAGTTTAAAATAACAAGCGTCTTATTAAACTAATCTTTTGTAGCTCAATTACTTTATGAGTAACAATGAAAAATACAACCGGCCGTTGCATATTAGGCTAAAGTATGGGACATATACCCTATTCTTTGAATTAAATTTCAAATATATGCATCTAATTTGAAATGACTCTCTAAACATTGATCAAGACTACAATTCAGTCTTCGCAATAAAACTGTTTTCGGTTTCAGGATAAGGAATTGATTAAAAATTATAATATGCCCCTTGAATTCAATCAAAGGTTCAATGTTTTTCTTATGTCGGTTTATGTGTGTTTTTTCTATTAAAATATATGCAATGTAACATTTTTGTTCAATTTTTCATCAAAGGCATAGAATATCTAAGGGGAATGTTGGCTTTGACAATATTGGCTCTTCTCGAAAACAGATTTTCAAACCTCTAGGCTTCCATTATAGAAATTCTCTATACACTCCCAAGTAACATTGCCAAAACCATCCAGCTTTATTGAGTTTTATAAATGTTGTATGAAACCCATTAGAAATCGATTTGGTTTTAATATGGCAGTAATAGGTGCCAATAGGTTTTAAATTTTATTCAGGTTTATGAGAACCTATACAGCTTCTTTACAACGATCTAAAAACCTTGCCTTCTGAAATTCCTTTTACTCCTATCAAAGGATTTATGTTGACTTTATGAACTCGTTAAATGCAGTTTTGAAATGCCGTTTAAGGACTCATTTGAATTATTTTGGTTTTATGGAGGTTCTCATAAATTTGACTAGAAAATTTTCAAAATTTTTATGGTCTTTGGAGGTAAAGGTTCATTTAAATTATTTTCACAACCTTCTATAGAGTGCGCTTCTTTATACACATTCCGGCTATGAATAAGCATAGAGGAGGTGTTGGTGGACAAAATAGTTTTGAATTTAGTTTTATCAACAAAGCCGGCGGAGTGTTATACGGCTGGAATAGAACTGAAATTGTTACTTGGGCTCAGTAGCAAAAAAAACAAGCCGAGTCAAATTTTACATCCAAAAAACGCCATTTTAAACCATGTTAAAAATTTCACAACACTATAACCAATGTATAGACCTTATGTGATCAAAATTCTATGAAGATAAGATCTATAAATTTGAAGTTTTCATAACATATGCGAAAAAGTCGTTTTTGGATATACCAATTTCAAAAATCCGCATTTCATTGAAAAATATGGGTAGCATATTAAAAATTTCACAATAACTTAAAACAATATCAAAAATAATTTGGCCAAAATTTGAGCTTTTTCCGTGAAGTGCATTGCTTCGGCTTATTTTTTGCACCAATAGCATTGTCAATATCGAGTGAAAAAGGTTAATACTTATGTTGATGCGTTAATTTTGAAGGCAGCTGTGGTCCAATTTACTGGATAAAAACAGCTCAAAGTTTGTCCACATTATTTCTCATATTGTTTTATGCTATGGTGGATTTTTCAATACGCTATCAAAATTTTTTACAGGCATACGGATTTTTGAAATTGGTATGTCCAAAAACGACTTTTTTCACATATGTTATGAAAACTTCGAATTTATAAATCTTATCTACATGAACTTTGGATCACATAATTTTTTCATTTTACACACATTTTATGAAAACATCAACATGAAATTTTGCTCACATAAGGCCTATACATTGATTAGTTACACTCACTTGCGAAGTTTGACGCTTGATAAAAACACGTTAAAAGCACTCTGCTAAGCTTGTCTAGAGTTAATTAAAATCCCCATTATGATGAACCTTTTCTTCCCTATTTTAAATGGTTACAAATTGTCATGACAATTTTTTAAATGTTTACTAAACATTTGCAGTTTAAGCTTGAAATTTTCAATCAAATTTATCAGTATTACAAACGAACCTTCACGTTAAAAGAAAATAATGAAGCTTTGTTTTAAAAATTAAAAATGAATTGTTTTGAAACCTGCAAAAGTACCAAATGTATTACGTAATTATTTGATTACACGTAATATGTTTACTTCACGCTAATTCCGCTTTACTAGAGCCCAGTACTTCTCTATTGGGCGAAGTTCTGGACAGTTTGGTAGATTGGCTGTTTTTGTCACATATTCCATGACGGATTTCGAGAGAGGACAAATCAAGTGGCTACTGATAAACGGTAGCATCTGCTTTTCCAGACATTCTTTCTCGTACACGTCCTTTTTTATAGTGCGGGTAGAGATGAAACTTTTAGATTTTCAACCACAATTACACATGGCCTGTCAAATCAAATACTTCTTCGGGTATTCTGACACCTTCTTTGCCCAGAAATGCACGGAAACGGCGTTTCTTTGCATTGCGGTATAAAAAAAAAGACCAGGAAACTGTTTAAAGTCTTCGAGTTTGTATGTTTCATCGTCTATTATGATACAAGAAAATGTTTGCAACGACTTTTTGCTGTGAAATTTTGCTTGTCATCACAGTTAGGCACCTCTTTAACTTTGTACGCCTTCAGTCCTTGCCTCTGCTTGACTTTTTGTACGTAAGATTTTGAACCACATTTCCCACAGAAAGATTGGGATTTTTGTCAATAAAGGCTACCACCTTCTTGTCCATTTGTCGGGAAAAAATTTTGGTTTTAGACTTAACCTGGAATTTCCATCTGATGCCTATTCATATAAAATTGACGTCCAACTAATTTAGATTTTTTTGAAATAAAAATATCATTTTTATAGAATTAGAAATATCATCCTAGGAGGCTATGCTAGAACCAAAAATGTGAAATTGAGTAGAATTAGTTGAAATGGAGCGTAGGGCATATTTGAAAGGCGACATCCGATCGGGCACACAATCTCTTAATGCAACAACACAAACCATAATTAGTTAAACGTAATTAAGATTGTTGGGTTTCTGCTCTGGAATATCTTTCGAGGCTGTACTATATACTTCTTTTAAATTAATGATACTTATGAACAGTGCAAAATTAACTACTGTACTAATATGTTTTGTATTTTGTACCACAATCTATAAGTTCATTCAATCACTTTATTGAAAACATGCCAGAGAAGCAATCTAGCAGCAATTGCAACGCTTAGTAAAGAACTAAAAAATAGATCGTTTTAGAAGTGATAGTTTCCTTAAATCCCGTGAAATGTTACAAGCAGAAATTTTTCAATCGAATTATTCGTATACCTTTTTTGGTAGTTCTATGTTGATCATTATTTGTAAGACTGTGACTCTTAACGGTTTACGGCTTTCCCTATGAATTCTGAAAATTTCTTATGACACCAGACAATTCAAAACATAACGCCCTGTTCAGTACTGTAAACAATCACCTTGATTCAGCTGCATTAATATACCTAAAACTTATTTCAGTAGCTGAACTTATGAATATAATGTATGATGAAACTGTAGCTTTTGGCTAACTCTACATTTTTTCACACAGTGCGTTAACTGTAATATCGAAAGTGTTACATTCACTAAAAAATATTCAAATGACATTCCATGGTGAATATCATTTGAATATTCAGTTATTTCTCACTCATGCCACACATGTCAAAGTAAGAGCAATAGATTGTGGGACAGTTTTTCAATTTTCAAGCCAGCACATGGTATTTAAAAAATCAGCTTCTAGCCATATTACAAGCTCCGAGAGTTTCTTTACTTAGATCGCCCTCTTTAATAAAAAATATCACTCAATGTCTTGTTCCACGAATACATCTTTTTTTCTGGGTGTGCCTTCCAAAAAAAACTAATTTTTAAGTCTATATCAAGCTACAATATAAATTCATTAACATATATGTAACGAGAGATAAAATTTATAAGAATTCAACGGTTATCAGTATTCTTCAAACAAAAGTTTTAGCTTTTTATTTTGCTTTCAATTAAATCAATACAGCAGTTCCCATAAATCACAAATTTTAGGGAAGTTAAACTAAAAATTATGGTTTTGGACTAATCGTGAAATTTCAATAACGTTTTTCAATTCAACCCATATATTGAAATATCTGTGGAATTAAATATTTTATTTCAAAACAACAACAAATATAACTGAAGATGATAACTGTGGTGAAACATTTGATTAATTAACAAACTATTTGGATATCCACGAATATGTAACCACACCTAATTTGTAACCACGTGAAGGAAAATGCCACACGTTTTTGTAATCATATCTTGCGAACAACGAATGATTCAGTAAAGGAAATTTATCCATCTTTTTCTAAAAAGCGTTTAATTGGAAAAAGAAAATCAAATTCATGCAAAAGTTTTTAAATGACTGGTTGCACACCGCTTGCCCTAGAACATAATCATTTATCGTCATGTTCGTACCACAAACTGCTATGAAAATCGCAGCAACCCGATGGTTTGCAACTCCACGCTTTGCACTAGAGTTTTGTTTTTTTTCCTGGATTTAAACATCATTGGACTCGAAGCACCACTTGATTTTCATACTCAAAACAAATACACTGCACCACCATACACTCATTAATTATTTTTGCGATGTGCTGCGGTTTGTTGCAATGTTGCCCACAGGCAGGGTTGCCACATGCACAGATTTAGCTAGATTGACACAGTTTTTTTCTGTTCTTTTTTTTCATATAGATCAAGATCACAGATTTTTGAGATAAACCAAGATTTAAAAAAAAAATTCTATCGCAAAAATCTCTATTGAAAAAAACATAAGGACTCAACTTTCTACGAATTTTTCTTTCGGTGTGCTGTTTTAGGCTTATCAAGCAAAAGAAAACAATTGCTTCTGACACTACAGTGACAGATGATAGTTTGCAAGTCAGGTTGTGTGTGTGCGATACGAACGGCGCGAGCTGCGAATCGCAACTTGCAAACAGTAAGTGCACAATTTTCCGTCGGAAAAAAATAAACTAAACCTTCGTTTGTTTCGAACCATCCTAAACACTCCAAGGAATTTCAGATGATACAAAGTATCTTGGAATTAAAACCTTTGAATTTATAACGGTATTCGGAGCTCTTGTTGTTTTTCTCGTTCCAATCCAACTGAGAGAACAATCAAACCGCTAAGTGCATTCTCTGTCATCTGAATGACCTCCACTTCTTGAGCAACGTATCGCCCCTTATCAATACTGTGAATTCGGGAATTCAGACGCTCCGGGAATTCAGAAGCTTCTGGAGATCCCGAACATGTGCAATCAGCTGAAGTTCCTGCTAATGATTCTCCTTGCAAATATTTGTGAGGCTGATTACCTAAAACACCTAACGGATATCGGAGTTTCTGATTTCAAGAAAAATCTTCAGTAGAAGTTAACAGTTGGAGAAATGGTCAGTTTCGGTACTCTAGATGATACCAGGAAGGAGGCTTTCTAATCAATCTGCTGCGTTTTCAATACGGAGTTGATTAAACATATCATTAAATGCTCTGTTCTGAACGATCCAGTTCTGACAACTGCATTGCGCGTTGACCCCCAAAACCTGCCACGTTGAAGGAGTTCAACTCTTTTATCAAAAAATATCCGCAGTTCAACTCCATTATAAAAACAATATCCTTTGAACCGGTGAAGAACAGGCCATCGAAAATGGGTTTCGTGAGCTGAGGACAACAATTATATGAAACGACATCGAAGTGGAAGCATCAGATGACTTTTGAACTTGTGCCAAACGAGCAGGTGGGAAGCTGGTTTTTCTCTTGCTATAAAAGTTCATAGTGAAGCGAGTTTTCTCGCAATACAAACTGATTCAGGCCATAATCCGTTTCCGCCTGACAAGCCAATATGCCATCCTACGATCCAGGTGTTAAATGAAATGACAACGAGGAGTTGGTCAGCTAACCATAACATCATAACTCAAATCTAACTTCAACAAATTATCCTTGAACTTTTAGTAATCAAACCAAACACCTCATGATTCCTTATCATCTCAAAGCTATTCTGTCAGCAAGGCTTATTGGCTGATTTCCCCCTAGAACATGAATCTTTCGTATACTAATCAGTTTTCCTGTAGAATGAAGATTCGTTTTGCTACTGTGTCACGTTGGTAAACCGATAACTGCACTTAAGCCCTATTGAAAAGAATTTCTTGATCGGTTTATCAAAACTAAGGTGTTCTGATGAGCATAGATCTGTTCTATTTTGTTTTCAACTCAACAGCAATTATAGAAAAAAAAATGTGCGTTAGCATTCAGGCAACTTAAAAGCTCCCATTCTGCTTTATGAACACTAAGTGTGAAGTAAAGATTTTTGCCAAGATTATCTGCAGTTAAACACAGAAAAAAAGATTTTTTTGCAAAAATTAAAGATCGGAACGAAATATAATGTGGCAACCCTGCCCACCGGCTATGTTCCATTTTTTCTCAGGCATCCTTGCGTTTTCCTTTTCAGATGAAAGGTAGTCAAAGTTCATATATACTCTTTTTTTTAGTTTATCCTCTGTTTTCGTGTTAAGTTTTTGTCCAGTTTATCCCAGCAACGTAGTCAACGCTTTGACTCCATAATCGATTATCACACATTTCCAACTATTCCGCCGTACAACACCCCTGCATTTTGCCTCAAACATCCAACTGATCCAGTTGATGGATTTATGATTTATCCCGCAACAACATGCTCTTTCCCCATTACCAACCGGTAACAGACTCTCTAATCGTTTACCCCAGGCATAAACCCATTTCAGACAACAGCAAAAAGCATGCCACTGGTGCAATCGGATTGAAAATCTCGGTCAGCGCAAATTACGACTCCCGTGACACTAATCGTTCCCAATACTATCGAACTTTGATCGTGTGCATCAGAGCTGCCCGTACACGCGTCTGCTCCGACCAAAGGGTCCCATTCGCATCGATAAAATCTAACAATTTATTGAATATTCATTGCAAAACTATCCTCTTTTGCTGCGATCCTACCTGCGCTTGAATTATTGTGATTGGACCAATCATTTCAATGAAGCAATTATATTTTCTTTGCAGGTGATCGTGCTCGTTGCTGCCATCGCCGCTGTCTCGGCTCAGATTCGTCCTCTTCCGATACGACCAGTTCCATTCGGTGGCCCCGAAGCTGGTGCCGTGATCCTGAACCAGGTCTACGAGCCCAACCCAGACGGCTCATACATCTACAGCTACGAAACCAGTAACGGAATCCGTGCCGATCAGCGTGGCTTCCTGAAGAACCCTGGTACCCCGGGAGAAGCCCAGGTCATGCAGGGATCGTACTCGTACACCGGTCCGGACGGTGTTGTCTACACCATTAACTACATAGCTGACGAAAATGGCTACCGTGCGGAAGGCGCTCACATCCCATCCGCCCCTCGATACAACCCACGTTTCCCAGGTCCATTCCAGTAAGCGAATCAAAGCAGCACGGCCTTGCAAGCGCCAGTTACTTAGTTATGATATTTATTTGAAATGTGTGACTAAGCAAGCAAAAGTTCACTCTGCTCTCTTCTTCTGCCTATGTACCTTCCTACAATATGAACAATATTTCATTTAGTGCAAAAACTAAATTCCAACAGCGCCAAGGCGCGTACCGTACTCATCATCCGTCGGTCGGTGAATAGTTTAGTGTGCTTGCTTCGTTTATCAAAATCGTTCTATCTTAACGTAATATTTCATTCATTCCGCTGCTCACCTTCATCGACTATTCGCTCTCTATGGGAAAATTATACAATCCCAAGTTGCAAACAATTACTCCTCCTACCGAGTCGCGCGATCTCGTGGATGCCCGCCCGCGACACGATGAAGACGCAATCACACGACCAAGCTACCCCAACCCCATTTCAATTCCTGCTAGTGGTTTCGTATTCTAGATCCCGCACTCGGAGCTCTGCCATTTTCCTTTTGCAACACCACTCATATACACTTGTTTGCTTCTATAATTCTGCCAATATAATTTATTTCCCATCCGTACTGCCCACAGCACACACAAAAAGAAACACTGTGAACTTCTCCTCATTCTTGATTTGTACTGTAAATACATATAAATAACAGCTCATAATGATAATTGTAATTATACTCTTTACAAAAGTGATTATTCGTAAATTGTGTATACAAGCCCTCGGTTAGAACGGCAATTTTGTAATCTTTGTTGTGTGAAATAAAAGCCTGCAATCGCCCATCAAGAAGGGGCGCCCACCATAACAAACAGTAATGCCATAGGAATGACAGAGAAACCTTTTCCTCCCCGGATCACATCGCCCAGAACTGACCTTTTGAAGAAGACCCATAATTCCCAACGCCTCGACTCCAGCATTTTTCCACCCACTCACAGCGGCGCAACACCCGCACTGGTTTCTGAGACTGTCTAGCAAATATATGGAAGAAGTCGGTGCAGGCAAGTAGTCGGGTGAACCTTCAACCTGCCGTGGGCTAAAGGTTGAACAACTTGTATCTAGTTCAAAAGGAGGTTGACTGCGGTAATAGAATGGGCGGTCATAAATCAAAACTTGAGACCGACGTCGCTTCAACAGGTCTTATTTGCTTTGATCGATTACAATCAAATGAATTTGATTTTCTTTGAGGTGAACATTGTGAGATTATAAAAATGATGGATTTGCATCGCCATTTTGGATACCTTTAGAAAAAAAATTAAGAAACTACAAAAACTGCTGCGTAGAAAGAATTCAATTGAAGTTTGATAAAACATGTACCGTTTAAAATCCTCACACACAAAATTCATTTCAAAATGCGAATTATTATCCAATTATTTCTAAATTTTCAGGAAGTAGAAATAAACAATTAAACTCAGTTTTGGCATCGTTCATTTAATTTATGTCGCCATTATATCTTAATGCGCGAAGCTTGGCTAAACTCCAGCCATAAAGTTCAGCACGACCTCAGAATCGACCGTTTTGAGCATATTAACCCATGCTTTCTTCATTTCTTTTTCATTCGTCACCACTTTAGGTCGTTTTAGGTACTTCTTCATTATGGCCCAGTACTTTTCTATTGGGCGCAGTTCCAGAGTGTTTTGGGGTTTTTTTTTCCTTTATTATTTTTTACAAAGTGTCTACAAAGAGTGCTTATAACTATTTTATAAAATATTTTACAATAGATACATCTGCTGTTTGAAATGCTTTAAGAAAATGTTTCTGTTGTTCCATCTTTGAACTATTATTTGGTTTTGCAAATCTTCAACACTTCCATCTGAATAGTTTTTAATACAATAACTTATTGTTTCTACAGTTAACCACAAAGCAGCTTTATATTTATAATTATTACTTCCTATTCCGTATTGAAACAAATCTAGTGCATCCGTTACATTTATTTTAAATTTCGTTTTGATAGTGTTATTTAACCAATTCCAGATTACTGCTGATCCTGAACAATTCTTGATCCTATGATCAACAGAGTCGATTCTTCCACTAGAATCGCAAGTTGGTGAATCAATTCCTCTCACTTTGTGCCTGTGTAATTTGAGTTTGCATGGAATTAAATCTCGCAAAAGGAGGAATAATGTCGACTTAGACTCACTTGTCAGTAAATTTTGGTTTGCATTTTCAAACATATTTTCCCACTGCAAATATGGATTTTTCTTGCTGTTTAATTTTAATATCCAGTTCAGTTATAAATTCGTCGTATAATTGTTTGCTCGTTCTGAATGTCGTGTCTTTATATTGAATAGACTGTTTTATCCATTCACGATTGTTTCTGGTTAAATTTTTATTTGTTATTTGTTCTATCGTGAATTGATCGATTGTAGCGTTATTACCAGAGACTAAAATATTTTTTATGAACAGCGCCTTAGATTTTGATTCAACATCTACAAGAGATAAACCACCTTTATGGACAGGAGCATGTAGTTCATTCCGCTCCACTTTATAAAACGATCCTTTCCAAATGAATGTTCCACATTGTTTTTAATTATTGCAATGTGTTTTGTTATCTGGTGGGAATAACTGTGCAATATACCATAGTTTTGACAGCGCATAGATATTCAATGTCCATATTTTCTGTATGATATTTAACTTTCTGGTATACTGCTTTGACAAACCATAGTTAATATTTTTTGTCAATTTGCTGTAATTAATGTCAATCATGTTTTGGAAACTCTCAGTAAATATTACTCCGAGGATTTTGATGTGTCTCGATTCTCTGATTAGCTGCGGTCCTATGGTGCAGTTATTTAGTCTTAGAAAATTTGACTTGGTATAAATTATTTTGATTTTCGAATGTATGCTGAAATAGTTAATCAGTTCCAAAGCAATGCTAAATTCTTCGTCATTTCTGATGAAGATATTTAAGTCATCTGCATAAGCAATAACTATAACAAAAATATTGTCGACTAGAATTCCTTTAATGTTTTTATCTATCATTCTCAACAATGGTTCTATTTAAAGTGCAAATAATGCCATACTCAATGGGCATCCTTGTCTTACTGAGCACTCAATAGGAAGCGAGTTCGTCAAAAAATCCGTTAAATAACACTCTTGATGTTGCGTTTTTATATAATTTTTGAAGACAATTAATAATTTTGTCCGGAAAATCGAATCGTTTCAAAATCTCCCAAAGAAACTTATGGTCGACACGATCGAAAGCTTTTTCAAGATCTACCGAAAGTTTTACACCCCTAAATTTTTTTGACTTATTTGCTTTAATTATTATGTTTCGTAACAATGTCAAATTGTCAATACATGAAGCATTCTCTATGCAAGCTGATTGTCCAACACCCAGCAATTTTTCCATTAAAGGTTTCAGCCTATTGCATAAAATCATAGTAAGAATTTTATAATCACTATTAAGCATGCTGACGGGTCGTTTGTTATTCAGATCGTAATTGTTTCCCTTTTCGGAATCAATGCAATTATGCCAGCCGTAAACAAAGCCGGGAGGTATTCAGTATCAATAAAGTAAGCATTATATAATTTGATCAAATCCTCTTTGAATAAGTCGAAAAAAGATGAATAAAATTCGTAGCTTATACCATCTGGACCAGGGGAGCTGTTTTTTGAAGCCTCCTTAATCGCATGATCAATTTCAGCAACCTCAATTGGTTTCGATAATTATTGTCTATCATTTTCGCTCATTTGTATATTAATGTGATCAAAAATTTCACTATGATCGGTAGTAGGTCTATTGCTGTATTTGAACTTCTTGGAAAAATAATCAAAACTTTCGTTTCTTAACTGCGATGGGTCTGACGTGACTTCTCCGTTTATCTCTAGTCTTAATCATTTTGAATTAGCGGATCGATTTAGAAACGATGTTACTTGAAAAAACGACAATTTTTCATCTGAGTGCAAGGATTGCGCTTTCATCTTATTTCGAAATCTATTGAGTCTTTTCTGTTCTAAATCCATTAATTTGGATTTAGCTAAATTCAATTCATCAGAAACGTCAATTTTAAGAGCTTCATAGCCTACAGCATCATTAAAGCATTTGTAGGAAAAGTTTTTTTCACGACTAAGTTGTTGATTTAAAGCAAATGATTCCCCTTTGAAAAATCTTTTGATGCCGTTTTTCACGTCGTTATTCCACCAAAAGCTAATATTTTGGAAAGAATTTCTGTTCTTCAACTGCAAGTAAAAAGTTTTAAATTTTTCCTGGATTCCTTCATCAT
Source organism: Aedes japonicus (assembly GCA_034211315.2). NCBI lineage: Eukaryota > Metazoa > Arthropoda > Insecta > Diptera > Culicidae > Aedes > Aedes japonicus. Next base: position 60,459 of record JASCZW010000100.1, on the reverse strand, counting down.
TAATGAGGCTTGAATTTATTTTCCAAAACCTCTTCCATAAAAATTCATTTCCTTTATGTCATTGATTTCAACCGTCAAAATAACACTACGATGATCAGAGAAGGGAACCGCGATAGTTTCAACTTTTTTGACATATTTAATAAAGGTTTTTGATCCATAAAAACGATCAAGCCGAGATTTAGATTCCCCCTAATGAAAGTAAAATATCTACTTTTGTTTTTCGCTAATTCGATATCAAGAAGTTCAAGCTCCTTTACCATGTTTTTCAACCCGTTACAAACATTTTTGATCAATCCAGTAGAATCGTTTTCATCAATTATGCTATTGAAATCTCCAAGTATTACGTTCTCCCTAAACTCTCCTATGTGAATCAGAATCTCCTCAGTAAACAAAAGATGTCTCTCCTTTTTGTACTTGGAACCTGAGTGCGCATAAACATTAACAAAATTCACTTCATCTACTACAAGTGACGTAATTCGACCATTAGTGTTCATTATAAGATTCGAGAAACTGATGTTATTACGTAACAGTACTGCTGTGCCTTTTCCATCATGGCTGATGTTCACTATTGCAGTGTGAGTTGGAATGAAAGAAAATTTTTCAAAACTGACTTCTTGCAAGAAAATAATATCAAGATCGTTGTTCCACACGAATTCTTTAAAAAGTTGTTGTTTGACTCGACATCTGATAGCATTCAAATTTAAAGTTGCAATTTTTCGGATGTATAGCATACTTATTCAAGTTAAGTGTGTACTGGTCTTAAATTCCGTCCCAATGCACACAATTGGTTGGTATGTCATAATACAGAAAATTGGCGTGAGAACCCCACGTTATTAATGTCTATGTTATACGTTCTAAATTCTTTCCCGATGTGCCACGAGAGCGTCCACGCGATCTCCCGTGAGATCTGCTACGAGCACTATCCCGAGTTCTAACGCGAGAACTGCTACGCGAGCGGCTTTTAGTTTCGGTCGAAGGCTGTTTTTTCTTTTTCCCACCCCCCTTATCCTTCCTTTTCTCCGCATCAGAGCTATCATTTTCGGATGCCGGTGGTCGTTTCAAACCTGTCTCCTCCTTACCTTCGTGGGATGTATCGTTCGTCTCCATTATTTGTTGTTCATTGTCCGAATTGAGCGCCCTTCGTTCAGTAGAAAGTGTTGGTTGTATCGTCGAATCTTCGTTTACCTCGACTGTCTTTTCACCGATTGTTACTGTATTGTTTGCATTCCGTGCACTAGGGAATCTCGAAACTTGAAACACTGTCATCGATGTCGACGATGTGTTTGTGTTTCCACTGGAACCTGCCGCAATCCTCAGATTCGCTGCCACCTGGCTGTATAACCTGCTGTTGACTGGGCCAGATAATCCTTGATTTTTAATGTCCGCTAGCTTGGGACAGTCTGTTTTGTTATGTCCTTCAGCCTTGCAAAAGAAACACTTGTTCTTCAATCCCTCATAATAAAGCCTGGCACGAAAATGGCTAATGAACACGTTTGCTGGAATTTCTTTTTCTATTTCAATGTGAACCCCTCTCACACCACTGAAAACTTGGTATCCATATTCTACTGGGTATCTCTCACAGACGTGTTGCCGAATTCTACCGAACTGTTGTAGCACTGCTGCAATATCTTTATCCTCCGTTTCCGGGGGTAGGTTGAAGATTCGAACGTATTTGAATTGCCTGCTGGCCATCTCGAGCTGAACCCGCGTTGTTTCTCCATCAGCATATTGGAACCAGTACTGGTCTTCCATGCCACTACTGAATCGAGTGAAACTACTTTCGTCGTGAAATTTCATGTAAAACCGCTGATGGTTTTCGTCTTTGTACACGGAATGTACATCAGTAGCTGGAACTTTTAGCACACGCATGATGAACCGTAAAACATCCAGGTGGGCTGGTACTTTGGCCGACTGGGCAAAAGCCAGTTTCAAAGTGTTCTTTCTGGTTTCCATTTATATATCTATTCAGTGAACAGATTCCGCTAAAACAAAAAAAAAACACACTAAGTGTGAACAAACTGTTTATTACTGTTTCAGCACTATCGTGTATGTGTTCACTCCACGGCGTCCGAGTATAAACTGGGGTTCAGATCTTTCAACACGATATCGTCATCATTCGCCTTATACCACTCAAGCTCGTTTTTCTCGGTAGTGGCATGATGCCAAATCCGGCCAGAAGATCGTCGGACAGTCGTGAGCCTGCAGGAGAGGGAGAAGCTGCTTTTGGAAACACTTCCAAATACACCGGTCAATTCTTGGTGCTTGCAGTAGCGAAAGGTGTACTCCCTTTCCGCAAGTACAAATCGCTTGCCAAATTGAGACCTTCTTGGCGAAATTCTACATCTTCTGTGGCCGGAGGTCTCGGAAACATCACACTTATCTTTGGCAGTCACATACAGGTTTCCTGAATCTGGTTGAAGTCCGCCTTTGACATATGACTCGTCATTCATTAGGCAGCAGTATGGTTTCGTTAACTTCTGTTCGTACAACTTCCGGGCACGGCTTTTTGCCGTATTCTATTTCTCGTCACGGTTTGGGGACTTATGAACCTTAAACGTACGTGGTCTTGCTCGAGTCTAGTATTCTGCACGAAAGTTTTGCTCACATGAAACTTTTTAGCCACATCTCGAACTGATGCGTTCGCTTTCCGTTGAAAGGCCCCAACCATGCGTTTGTGATCGTTCTCGTTTTCGGATCTTTGCTTCCGACCAATAGTCAGACGTTCTTTGAACCGTTTTATGATACCAGACACCGTGGAATTCGCGATTCTCCACTTTTTTCGGATTGCATGATGCGACAGATGCTCATTCTTGAAAAACTTATTCTTTCGAGCACGCACTGTTCTTTTGTCGCCATTTTGAAAACTTTTGCGCACGTGATGAAATAAACTCAAAGATTGTAAACAATACACATTAAAATATGTCTCGGCAAAATTTCAATTAATTTTACCCAACGGATAAAAAGTAAGAGCAATTTGTGTTGTGTGCGGATTTTAAACGGTACGCCCTTTATGTGAATTTTTTGTAGTTTCATAGTTGTATTTCAGTTTTGTAGTAGGGCCTCCAAAATTCGAAGTGGCTTTACCAACATTCAACTAGCAACTTTACCAACATAGGAAACTAGCTATTTAAAATTGAATCTCCACTTCAGAACTCCATTAGTCCCATCCCAAGTACACCATTCTATCGCTTTTCGGTACGAATCTCTGTCTTTGTTGTGATTCAATGTGTTATTTTGAGAGTATAACCTCAAGGGTGATTCGTTGGAAGTTGTGTTACTCATTAAGCTTGGGACATAAGATTTTAAACTGATTATGTGACATAGTGAGCATGGAAAATTGAACATTTTCAACTTGTTCTATCTCGTGACTGTAATAGGATGGAAAGTTCTAGTATTCGGCAATATTGCTCAGATGGTCAAAGAAATCCGGAAGGTGGAAAGTTTGGTTTAGAATTTTTAGAATGGTTTGGAGTAAAATCATAAATGGCCTCAACTATGGATTCCCCCGGGGACGATCTCGTGGTTCCGAGAGTGGCCAATGTATACAAACGCCTTCCGAAGTTTATCAATATTATATTTATGAAAAATCATGACGACAGAGCTGCCGCATGTTTGGCATGTTTTGGGATTAATGTCTAACTGGTGCCTTCTACAAGTTCCCCCGGGGACATTCCGATGGTTCCGAAAGTGGCCAATGTGGTCAACGATCCACTTTGTGTTTATAATAAGGTTTGTGATGAAAAACCAAGAAGAAAGAGCTGTCACACGGCATGTTATGATTAAAATAAAGAGTTAACCGCATCCAGGAACCTTCATCAGAAAAAGTTTCACGGAAATGGCCATATCTCAGTCATTTTAAAACCGGTTTCAGTAAACAACATTTCATTCGCTTGGAAAAAAAAATTCTTTTTGTGTGTTTACTGAAAACTGTGTTTTCTGAGCACTGAGAGCAGAGCATTGAGCAATGAACACAGAGCACTGAGTTCTGAGCACCGAGCACTGAGTGCTAAGCACTTTGCTCTGAGTGCTGAGCACAAAGCACTGAGCACTTAGTACTGAGCACTGAAAGCTGAGCACTGAGCACTGAGTGCTAAGCATTGAGTACTAAGTTCTGGGCACTGAGCGCAGAGTGGTTGAGCAGCACTGAGTGCTGAGCACTAAACAACGACTGCTGAGCACTGAGCACTGAGGGTTGAGCACTGAGTGCTGAGCACAGAACACTGAGTGCTGAGCACTGAGCACTGAGTGCTGAAAATTGTTCGACTACGGCATCTTGTACAAAATCTCATCACAAATTCAACATGTGAGCTATCCTCTCTGGAAACCCGGAACAACTCCGACTTCGGGGGTCATGGCCAATAATTTTGCCAAGATATAAAACTGCTTTTATTTTTCAGTTCAATGCTTCTTTAGTTGAATCGGAAAATATTTCATGACGTTAGAGCACTACAAATTTGATCAAAAATTTGCTAGATCCGATCATTTTGTCTATCCCCTGTATGGTTCATGTATGAATGATTGTGTTGCAATGATCAATGAAACCTAATTTGGAGTTTAAGATAATTCTCTAATCACTCTTTTACATTTTTCTACATTTTGATTTCCTAATGCAAATAATATAATAGATGATGTAGAAAAAAATAAATGATATTAAGTTGCATTTTTCTTTCTATTCAGTTTTAATAGGTTTTTTTTAACGCAATATGTAGAATAAATGTGTTTCTTCCTGGAATATATTCATGACATCGGCATAAAGAGATTTTTGAGAATAAAGGAACTGATATGACGTCCTAAATAAGAGCTTTGGGAGGTACATAATATGAGTTGAATTGATTCGATTTCTTTTCATTAAATTTTATAACTTGTTGGGAGTGGGTTAAAGGGTGTCCACGATGAAATTGCCAAACTATGAAATTGCTCTAACTTTCTAGAATTTAATGAAAATTTGGATGGATTTAGTTCATAGTGCATTATTTACATCCTGCAAGTTTTAAAGTCCTGTGATCAAAACTCGCGGAAATGGAGTCGAAAGAACAGCTCGTGCGCGATAAAATCTCGCGCATTCATCACGAGAACAAGGATCTCTCGCATCGTTCCATCGCTAAAACGTTGGGAATCGCGAATTCCACGGTGTCGCGAGTGATTAAGCGGTTCGAGGAACGGTTGACCACCGATCGGAAGCCCAGAAGTGAAGGAAAAAGTATTCCGTACAACACCAAAAATCACAACCGCGTAGTTGGGGCCTTCAACCGAAATCTGAACGCCTCCGTTCGGGATGTGGCTAAGAAGCTGCACCTAAGCCGAAGTTTTGTCCAGAAGGCTAAAACTAAGGCTAGGCTTCGAACGTTCAAGGTACAAAAGGCCCCTAATCGCGACGAGAAGCAGAACAAGTCCGCCAAAACCCGTGCCAGGAAGTTGTACCTCAACATGCTGACGAAAGTTGAATGCTGCATCATGGACGACGAAACATATGTGAAGGCCCACTTCAAACAGATCCCCGGCAACCTGTTTTTCACGGCCAAGGATAAGTTCAGCGTTCCGGAGCATGTCCGCACTCAGAAGATGTCCAAATTTGCGAAGAAATTCCTGGTTTGGCAAGCCATCTGCACGTGCGGGAAGCGGAGTGCACCTTTCGTGACCCAAGACACGATGAACGGACAGGTGTACATAAAAGAGTGCCTCCAGAAGCGGCTGCTTCCTCTCCTGAAGGCCCACAACGTCCCAACAATCTTCTGGCCGGATTTGGCCTCATGCCACTACTCCAAGGACGTGCTGAAGTGGTATGCGGACAATAAGGTCAATTTCGTGCCGAAAATGTTCAACCCTCCCAACACTCCGGAGCTCCGCCCCATCGAGAAGTACTGGGCGATTATGAAGCAGCACCTTCTTAAACGACCTAAGGTAGTGAAGACAGTCGAGGAACTGAAGAAAGTATGGGTTTACATGCAAAAAACGGTTGATTCACAGGTTGTGCAGAATCTTATGGCCGGGGTTAAGGCCAAGGTGCGGGCATTTGCGTATTGACTGTAAATAAAATACGAATAAAATGGTAAAATGAAGTTTAATAGTTATTTCTCAATCCCTGAAAATTTGATGGCAATCGGATGAAAACTCGAATTTTGCGAATCAATTTTGTGTGTGGCAATTTCATCGTGGACACCCTTTAAATCTGAAATCCAGGTTCACTTCAAATTCAAACTGCAACTTAAAAAGCAACATTGGTATATCAATGCGGTCACTTGGGAGGAGGTCTGATTTTGGCGTTCTTGGGGACATCGGTGATGTTGCTTATTCCGGTAAGCACTTCGAAAGAAAAATAAATAGAAAGAAGAGGAGCTTTGACATCTCCTTGTCACTGATTGTCAGCCACACGAGGGCCTTCTTCGGGAACTTCATGTAGGTGATGTACTTCACGTTGCTGCTCATCGCCTTCCTGGGGAATGTGAAATAGCCTGTCCCCTTTAGGTCATTGACGTTGAGCGTCAAGTATGTCTTGTTGTCCATGTTCACAACTACGTTGCACTTCATAATCCTTCACGAGCACCTTCGGTCGCTGCACTTGGGTGGCCGCTTGCGCTTCCGACACGGCCAGCCTCGACTTTCGTTTTGCTTTAACGCAGTGACCTCCCGGCCCAAAGTGCGGGTGTTTTTCACCACCTCGGCTTCCGTCATCCGCTTCAGCACTTTCTGCATCTTCCGGTCACGCATAACTATCGGACGGTCGAGACCCAGCTTGCGGTCGATGCTCTCACCTAACTCCATGAGCGCCAAGATCATGTATATGGCCACTCGGCTGTATCCGGCCTACACAAAGTGCGGCACGATAACGGACTTCTGATAAAGCTGTCAATCTTTGTCTGAACATAGCCTACTAATATTCATTGACGATTCACCGATGGACCCATCACCATTTGGCAGTATAATCAGTATAATAGTAAGTAAAATTGGTGAACTCTGTCTCATTTTTTAATTCAAGTACATGACTTGAAATTTGGCCTTTTATGGAGATAATCTTCATCTCAACATGCATCTTCTTTTAATTAGGAATGATTACTTTACGGTAAAAGAGGACGAAGGCTACAAAAGGCCGCCGTAATTGCTAAAACTGTTTATCCGTTACTTTAGCTTTTTCAAGACGAAAACTACTCCAAGTGAAAATGTTAAAGCATTTACCGCCCGAGGTTACTAATTACACAGAAAACGAACAAAGATTATGCTTGGAACTAACACACATCCTCAATGTGTGGCGACTTATGATTCCAAATTTACCACCGCTGGCTCCGCAGTTCAAATAAGGAGAGGATAAGAATCTAATAACGTGATACTCGGTTTATTGGGACCTGGAAATCCTTCCACGAGATATCACTGATATGTTGGATGAAAGCGTTGAATAAGTAGCATAGCTCGTTTTGGTTGACTTTAGGCTGAATTTGAATATATCTTCCAATTTTCGATTTGAACCGATTGCCGGGATCTCTCACAAAGTGTGGTGGTGGTTTTCTATACTAGGAAAACAAACAACTTTTTAAACTAAGCATGTTTTAAGCTAATTTATATCAGTGAAGATGCTGTTAAGGCCATTAAAAATGCGAATGTAATTTTCATTAGGACAACAAGGTTTTGTTTAAAAACACTTATGAGTTGATTTTAACCGATTTGAACCACCAGTAAGGATGCTGTTGGGCCCGGTCAAAAGTGTGATTGTGGTTTTCTGAGTTGAGGAAAATAAGAGTGAAAAATTTCGATTGAGAGCTATTTGATCTAATTTGAACCAACGGTTAGGGTGCTACAGGGGCCAATTGCAAGATGTGATATTGATTTACGTCATTGAGAAAACAATGGTTTTTTTAACTATACCTGAGAACCTATTTGATCCGATTTAAACAAACAGTAAAGTTTGTTTTGTATATCGTATTTCCCAAAACTTTTCATCACTTCCACGCACGAGACCATTTCAATTGTTTATCAAAAGCATACGGATATGCATACTACCTATCCTAATCTAATCTAATCTAATACAAACGCAGCCAGTACGGGAAAGCATCCTGGAAATAATTGGGCTAGATAACGCCCAATTATTTTTATTGTCAATATTGATGCTCGCAGCATATCAAAGACATGATACAAGCGTCTACTGCGTTAGGACATAAGAATCAGTCAATAAAGGTCGTTTAAATTTATACAAAAAATTTCTGCACAAAGGCCAAACTTGAATTACGTTGAAGCACAAATAATTATTTCGCATTGAGAACCAAAGATGTATGAAGTATTCTTAGGAGGGATATTCACAGAATTTGCAAACAGCTATCATTATTTTTTAGAAGACTATCATCATCAGCATCAGTGAACACATTTTCATGCACATTACAGTATGGTACTCTACTATTTTCTTCACTCGTTGATAGTGTTTCACTTGCTTTATGACCTTATGAATATATTTGTCCAAGCAATAAATAGGAAGAATTCAACTCCAAGCAATTAATAGGAAGAAATAAGGATGTAGGTGCTCATTAGAAGATATCGCGGATTCGTTTTGAATTCATTTCATGTTTCATTAATATTATATCAAAATTTGCAATCGTTAAGCAATTTTTTTAAATTTGTGTGTATGGAATGAATACGTTTTGGTTGAATTTGATCTCATTAGGACAAAACCTAGGAGGCTTCTTTGATATCGTTTTCCTGAAGATTTTGAACAATGCCATTGATATTAATTATATTTCTTTCTATTTCCATGAGTTAGTCAAAACAGCTAATTTTTTTTATCTTTTTTTATATACATATTCTTAATAATAAAATATCTCTAAACTGTTGTATTCGTTGAAACATTATTATCACGTGCCATCCAACTCTTACGATTTTAACACTTATTAATCTCATGCTTGAAGCAGTACTTGCACATTCAAATTCAGCATAAAGTCCCTAGTTTCCACATACACAAATCTTCATTTCAAAACCTGTCACTCATCCAATTATGGCCGGAGGAGCAGGGAAAAACTTCTTAGGTTTTTTTGTTACAGCACCTGGTCCATATGGGCCCTGATAATAAAGCAGCTCTGGGTACGAATGGCGATGGGGTTTATAAACTGCCTGATGGTACGGATGAAGATATGCCTGATCTTGAACGTACACAACTGGATAGTTTTCATAAAAGTCTAGATCCTGTTTCCACAAGAATGGAATAGGAGCGGTTCGAATGACAGTCGCACAGCCAAGCATCAGTACGGCGGTTAGTGAATACTTCATCGCTTTGGTCTTAAAACACACTTTTCAACGTTCAATAAGTTTTCACAGCTATTAAAGATTTCAAGCTGTATGGTGTATTTAATAGAGAACTTAGACTCAAGCTATGCAAGTGAGTGACAAAGCAGAACTAAACCGTTGCCACAAAACGTGCCGTATAAGAGCACGGCCTTTGCTCTCTGGTGTATTGACTGCCAAATTAGCATGTTAATACATTGATACACCAAACCAATATCATCTTTAAAATAGTGAAAAGAAATTTAACTTCGTATGTATGTAGGGTAGAGTACTAAGTCGGCATATGGGACTAACCATCAACATTTTCTTCTTACATATCAAGCCCAATAAAGACGATCACTTAGCTTAAAAAATAATGTAAGACAAATGCGATTGCGATTTATGTTAGAATACAGTACGGCTCAGATTCAGAGAGATTCGTCTTAATAAAATGAGTTAAGTTGAAATAGTGTAATACTCTATGACGACTTATCTCACTTCATTGTTATCAATTAACTAAAATTGGTCGTCGTTCCATAGTACTTTGGCAATAAAGGCTCTAGAACTAGTCTGCAGTATTGTTAGATGACTCATATCACGAGGACCGGTGGTGCGCAGAGAACTTAATTCATGTCAGCGTTTTGTTTTGTGGAGAGACTGGTACAAAGTTGAGAAATTGTGACACCTGCTCCGAATGACTTATTTTCAACACCATTAACACGTGCAGCAGAAATAACTTCAAGTATCTTTCGAGCCTTGTTCACAAATTATATTCCATGGTTCTCCGGACTTGACGCTTAAACTTTCCTTTACAACGGTTGAATCATTCAAATCGTTTTCAGCGGTGTTCAGATGTTCTGGTCTAGTTTCATTACAGATTTAAAAATATGGAACACCAATAATAGATCAACTATTTTCCGCCTACCACCGTTCAAGCTATGAGCAATTCATCTTATATTTATTTATTGTATGTAGTTATCTATGATAAACTTGTTACCTAGAAAATCCATGGCAACCTGAGCAGAGAAATTAAAGTTGTCAAATATTACCACCCATCGCACTATAGGAGAACTAACGCTACACTCATTACTTTACAAAAATAAGAGATAATTTTCGGATAGATGGGAAGAGCGAAAAAGATTTATAAACAAATAGAATTGCGCAAATTCCTGTATTAATTCATGAATTTACAAAACGACTACACTGTTTTAACCTTTTCCAAAGTCCACAAGCTGATATTATGGACTTGGTGAGTAGTTTGAAGGGCAACTTCCTACAAATTAAACATTGTCGTTAGATGTAAATATTGACACAGAATTATTTGATTTTTTAAAATAAATAGAATTTCACTTTCTTAATTTGGTTTTCATTGAATGACTTGCAACGGAATTTGAGTATCGTCCTCATACAACGTTTTCCAAAAAGATAAATAAATGAGGAAACTTACGCAACACGACAAAAAGATTCTGATGTGTCGTCAAGTGAGACCACTTGAATGGGTTGACAACCAGGAGCTATAGTCTACGAAATTCGAACTTAGCTAGCCAGGGAAGCTCACTATTAGGCCATCCTTATTTTGAAAAAAATGGCCAAGTCAGGGAATTCTACCTCTTGAAATGTTCGTCTTGACTGGAAAACAAACATACTTAAATTTGAAGACCGTACGTTGACGTTAAGTGCTCCCTCAACGGACCTAAAAGAAATGCTAGTACGGGTGACTACCCACGCGGTGGCAAACACGCTACTGTAAGAGTACGGTCTTGCAGGTCGACCAAAATCAGTGTCGTCAGGTTGATACATTTTATGTTTGTTTTTTTTATCATCAATAGTGTACCTCAAAACTGGTGTACTGATGATATACTGTCCCAAACAACATTGATAATAAAAAACAAACTCCGATCTGAATAAAATTTTGTCTTTATGTTGGGTTCTACCATAAAAAAAATCCAAAATTATTGTGGACTAATTTTCTATAAGGGAGTATTTAAAATGTGGATTTAATTTTTTTTTTTTTGGCAAATACTTATCTGATCAAAATGTCGTGTTAGACAAAGTTGTAGGTAATAAAGTATTCTTCAAAATAAAATACACTGAAACTAAAAAAGCTGAAGTTATGTACTTAAAGCTGATGAAGATTTTGTGATGGGCATTACTTCAGTTTTTTAATTTTTTTTATTTTTGAATATTTATAAATTTTTGAAATAACTTAGAATGATCTTTTTTTAATTTTCTGAAAATTGGTTGTTTGCTTTATTTTCAATTAAAAAGCATCGAATAACTTTTTTCGTAAACACAGCCGCTCTCAAGTTATTGCGAATTTTTAATGATAGAAATTTATTTTTTTGCATTTTTTTCGGCCGTTTCTGATCGTTGTGATGTCCGCGACAAAATGTTTTTATCATAATAGACTTTTGAAAAAAGGTAACTTTTCTCGGTGGCAGTCTTAAGAGAATGGCAACTAGAGCAAGTTAAGCTAAACAACATGAATATTCTATAACGGATCTAGACAACTTTATGACTGAGCAAATAATCGCGAAGAGGATCATGAAACAAAAATGACATTTTGCTGTTCCCACAGATGAATATAAAGGGCGAGTAAATTCGATCCGACAATTCCTGGAACTCAAAAATATCGTTGCCCATTCCTGTTTCAAATAACCGAATTGCAGTTAAAAATTATTTTCTAATTCTAATGATGAACCCAAAATATTTAATGTATTCAAATGATCTGAAATGTAATAAATTTAATAAATATTGAAAAAAAACAAGAAAGTATGAAATACGGCTTCTTCTCTCCCTAAACAAAACTATCCGAAACACACACATGTCCAAGAGCTTCAACTTAGTTTCCATCTATTCCTTCCTCCTGCATGTCTGAGAAAGATTTGGTTCTTATTCAATAATCTATCATGTTACATACATTTTGTTAAGAACATCGCAACTAACATTTGAAAATGGCTGCAAATATTGTTACAACAAAATTTCCCTCTAATAAAATTCGCAAGAACTTCAGAACAGCTGGAGTTAACGAAAAAAGTTTCTATGTGTTTTCTGTTAAAGAATATGTAGAGTCTATTTTTGGTAAAATTATTTCTAATAACTATACACGATTTCACAAAATTCAAAAAATCCATAAAAATTTAAAAACAAAAATTTTTAAAAAAAATTTAAGAAGCCGTTTTATCTCTTCACCTGATTTAAGGATATAACTTCGAGTTTTTGTCAAAAAAAACTCAGATAAGAACTTCCGAAAATCACTGTATGTTTGTTGTGCATGAATTTAATTTTTTCAGTTTCAGTGTATTTTTTTCTTGAAGAACACTTAATGACCTACAACTTTCTCAGACAATATTTTATTAAGAACAATCGTTTAAATATTATGGTTTTTGAAAGAAAAAATTCATATTTGTAAGCCCTTATAGAAAATCAGTCCAGGAAATTTTAGGTTTTTTATATGAAAAATATTCAAGTTTTATTTCTCATGTGTCATGCTGTAGATCTATAACAGTGTGATCTGACTAGTTTTGTCATGAAGATTGTTCATTTGATACAATTCAAATCAGATTCATTTAAACGACTAATTTATTGTCATACATGTGTTTGAAGTTTTTCAGCTAAGACATATTTGTTTTTACGTCTGACATCTTGTTTGCATATTATGTTTCATAAATGCATCATTTAAGTCTTCCGTATTTCAAGAAACGAACACTTATGCAGAAGGCAAAGTTCAACAAAACTTGTCAGGTATGTTTGATTAGCGCCGTATTGGACGGAAAAAGACTGTTTTGAGCTTTCAGCAGGATAGATTTTATAATATATCTATTTACACATACTCGTTTGCCTCTGAACTAGTTCTGTTTTGCTAGAATGAAATATTGAAAATTCTAGTTGCGAACTGATTGAACATTAGAATTGATGAAATTGCTTGTATGATAACATGAAATTGCTGGTGTGATAACATCTGTTATCAATGTTTATAATTTAAATCAATACCCATAGCTTCTTATATCAAAGTGAATATCATTTGAGTCCCCCTATAAGGTTGGTAAATAGGATAATGGTAGGGTTTAAGAGGAATCTGACTATTTTCTATCTCATATGAAGAGACGGTCAGTGGTAGAACACCGATCTGGTAACGAAGTCCCACAGTATGAACTAACTGATGAAAACCTTTTTGAACAAAATTTGTTACACTAATGTTTTAGAATTTTTTGGTAATGACAATTATCGAACATAAATTATGTTTCATAGGCTCCACCTTCTGCGCTATTTCAATTCTATTAGTACCCGTAAGGTTTTCTATCATCGGAATGGTAACATGATCATTTGTTACATTTGAACAAAAATGCATGCAATCAAACATTTGGTGTTACTTGGTGAGGAGGGGGGGATGGTGTTCTTAATTTTGAGTTTGGCAGTATGTGTTATGAAATAAATGCGTGCTAATAAAAAAGTAGACCCGTGCAAGCAAACCACTTGCTAGTCAGAAGTTACGAACGCGTGCTAAACTTACATATAATTTCTGCTGCACACTCACTACGTGAGAGCTCCGTTTTCTACATTATCAGTTGCATCTCTAACGGGCGTTCAAGCAACGTTTATTTAATGTATACATTGCATTTAATTCATTGCGAGTGCATGAAACTAACAACGAATACACACAAAAGAAAATCCTGGTATTTCGAAGGCGACCTATGGTGACATCCTATCTGATTTCTAATTTATTTCAAACTTATTTTCAAATAAAACTAAATACGTATTTGGTTTGGAAATTTGAAATTTACAAATCTAAAAGTGTGATGCAGTATCCATACCAAATGAGTCAGCTATGTTAACATGCGGGGCTTAAAGCGTGCATTGAAAAAAGCGACTAAATGTTACGATTTTTCATGCAATTACCCTGCCTCTGGTGGTCGGTCGACTGGTCAGTAGTCAATATATGCTAGTTGCCTATATGCTATGAAAAATTGACAACTAATGAGTTTGTTTAGGGCGAGAACAGTGAAACAACTTTGATCTGAGGTATGTTTGTACCGCCAACTACCTCGGGCCTAAAGTCGGCAAGCGTGGGCCACTTCGTGTCGGCCGGATAGGATCATTAAACATTTACAAGATTATAGCGCATCTGGAGGGAAGAGTCTGTCGAGCGGTAGCCTGGTTCCGGTCGTCCGACCGTTATAAGCGACCGGAGGATTCCACAAGAAGCTCAAACGGAAGACAGGAGGCAAGGTGGTCACTTCTTTCGATGCGTTGGGCCGAGGTGTTGGGCCAAAATGGATATCTACATGCGGAAGCCAGAAACAACGGCTGAATGTTCTGGTCAAAGAGATCCTCCAGGCGAAGCGGAACGTAGTGGTCATTATGGACGACAAGTCATACCTCACGTTGGACGGCAACGACTGAAAAGGCAAAGGCGCCTTCACCTCCCCGACAAAAAATGCAGGGATGTGAAGTACATAGTGCACACGAAGTTCCCAAAGAAGGTTTTGCTTTGGTTCACAATCAGTGATAAGGGTATGTGTACCCTCTTCCTTATGTCAGGGCTTGCAGTGAATGGCGGAGATCTACGGTACGGAAGTGCCTTCAGAAGTTGCCGGTTTCATTAAAGTACCACAAGGATGACGACGTGGTGTTTTGGCCAGATCCAGCGTCGGACCACTACTCAAAGTGGGCGCTGGAGGAAATGATTGGTGCCCAATCCTCCCAACATGCCCCCTCCATCCAATCGAAGTTTCTGGGCCAATTTGAACAGAGAGTATATTCAAATAATTTCGAGTCCAAAACGATGGATAATTTGATCAAAAGGCGACCAAGGAACTGAGAATATGCCTACAAGCTTCTTTTATTCACCTTTGGCCAAGTTTCGGCTAACTGCTGCGAGGTGACGCAGCAGAAAGAATAACTTTTTCTGTAAAGTTTCAATTTCTTAATGAATAAAATGCAATTTGATTTGTTAAAAATATTTTTCCGTTCTTTTTATCATCCATCCGAAAATAGTCGCGTTTTTTTTATGTGCGTGCATTATTGAATATGTGGTTTTTCATTTTAAAAAAACTGCACATATTTGCAGTTGTTACAGCGAAAAACTTAGACGATATATTCCAGAGATGTGGATTTAAAAAATGTCTTATAAGTCTTTTGTACACCATAGAACAAACTTCAGAAAAATGTTACCAAATTTAATTTTTTTAATAACTTTGGGTAAGACTCGGACCACGAGTTTTGGAGTGTTTCTTTTACTCAATTTTCGCTTTATCGTATTTTCTCATTAATTTCTAAAGGGTTTTCTCAAAAATAAAATGTTGTAGTTATATTATAAACATACCTATATTAACACTAAATGAATTCATTATCCAATAACAATGGCTGGAGGTGCAAGGAAAAACTTTTGCGTTTCTTTTTAGTAGTAACTGATGCATATGGTCCCTGATCATAGATCGGACGGTCTGACAGATAAACCGAATGATAACTCGGCTGGTGCTGTAGGTACACAGTAGGATAGATTTCATAATATTCGGAACCTTTACTCCACCAGAACGGACCGGGGGCAGTTTGGATAACTGTTGCACATCCTAATATCAATACAAAAATTATTAAGCAGATCATTTCCTGTGGTTCGAGAATATTCTCACTGACTTGCACAACAAGCGCTTAGAATCAATCAGAACACTGCAAAAATAATTCGTTCCCACTGCTTTTATATTCTCTGAGAACACAGACACATGGCAGTCAAATTAACATTCTACTGTGCTAATATAATTAATAAATAAACTTCTTTTCGATTTCAGAAACCAAAAATCACACAACTCACAGAGTAATTTCACAGCGATTACTTCTCGTGGATCACGTAACTTGAATCACTAACTGTTTCATTATCACTTTGGCAAAAAGTCTGGAGAATCAATATTCTTGTTGTTGCTGAACTCAACCCACAATAGCCGGAGGAGCCGGGAAGAACTTTTTGCGAGTCGTCTTTCTGGTCTTCAGCTGCGGTTTTCCAGTGTTGAGTGATTGGGCTTGTTGTCCCAGTGGGGCCTCTGTGTTTCTTTGAGGAGCAGGAGCTGCATCCGATATACTTATTTCCGACATCAGCAACAGTGCAATGAATACCAAACACGCTACGCCTATGATCATCTTACGAGCCATTTCGAATATTACGTATGAAAATCCCTAGTAGTCTAGAAATGATATGCTATGAAATTTATCACTTGAGCAACTTGCTTGTCAGCGCAACTATGATACCGTAGTTTGGAATTTCACAGCCCTTATATAGGCTTGCGACGTTGACCAGCTGTCAGTGCTCAACTCGTTATCGAACTTAGACTCGTGAGTGCTCGTTTACCGAGTTGAATCATTCCGATGATTTTTTGTTTAGATTTTTAATAACACGAAAAATATTTGCCCTGGAATTGTTCGCTTCAATTACGATCGGGATGCTAATGAAGTTGCTAAAATTAAACTGTTCAGAACGTGAGACTTTGGTGAGGTTTGCATTTGAATTGCGGATAAGGAAATCGTACGTCGTAGTAGTAAAGTCAACACTCTTGCCAAAACAATGTGATGCATTCCGGTTTGCTGGAATTTTTGTACAAATCACGGCGTGGTCGGTTTGTGTGTATCAACACAAGCAGTCGATTTTTTGCGTTGCAATTTTTGCATATGACGGTATTCCCATGGTGTCATTAGTTATAAATAAATTAAATGGCGAAAGTCTGTCACAACATGCCGATTACCAAAATGATACTTAAATTTGAATAAATAATCGTAATTCTTGAGAAGCAACTCATGAGGTCAATCAGATTCCAATAGAAAAAAACACACGAACATGAAACGAAAATAGCCGAAATTTATCATGTCTACAGTCGTCGGCAAAAAAAGTGCCAAATGTTAAAATTTCAACGAACAGTGTTATATTGACGTGAGAGTGATTTTTTAACTAACGTTACTCGATTTCATGAAAATACTTGCTGCTGGTTATTTAAAAATTTATAAACTAGGCTAAAGCTGAAAGCCACCCAAATACTGAAAGAAGAGAAGAAGTAGATATGACATTGGAAAACGATATGAATCCTACGAGTTCTCATCAGTAGACTCCCCAATTGTACAACAACACATCAAATGAACCATTTTGCTCCCAAAAGTGAAAACATAGGCTATTGGCGATCGCAGCAAGCTTTGCGCGGTTTTTTCGGTTAGTTTCTCACTGTCTCTTTTACCGCGATAAGTAAGAGCTAAGTTTCTCTTTCTACTTCTTCCCGAAGAGTTCCTGCGGAAAATATGAAGAGAGCTCGTTTTCATGCATTTTTTCCATCTTGCTTTTTCAAGAAGGAAAATAATTTTGTTTTATCATAAATGAAAATCAGTATTTTAAAATTGGAACACAAGTTTGTAAATTAGATCTCCTAGAAAAAAGAGAAGTTTTTGGTTTCGTTTATATGTGAGTTCTATTATATTCAACTTGACATAACTCGGAACGCATCGGTACGGTAGGAGAGTCTACACATCATTCCTCTCCTGTAAATTATCAAAATGCGTTCGTTTTTTCAAATTTATTCATTTGAATCCAAGTCATTTTACAAAATCATCTTTGCGGACAATGCAACGCAGTAGGCCTCGTTGCCTTGACGCTTGTATCATGTCTTTAATTTGCCGCAAGCACCAGTATTGACAAAAAATAATTGGATGTCATCTAACCTAATTATTTACAGGATCCTTTCTGGTGCTGGTTGCGTTTGTGTTAGATTAGATTCGATTAGATTACAAAAGTCTAAAACATAGGCTTTTCGGAACATAGTGGTCGCTTTGATATGTTTTTTTTTCGCATTGTTTTTAAATCGTTTTGGTTGAAATAATGAAAAACATGATTTTTACACATTCAATTCCTTTATGTGTCCGTAAACTGGTAATTCTGGATAATTGGAAAATGGCAAATGACAGCAAACTATTGTGAGTATGATATAGCATAACAGTTCTTGACATACAAAACGTTTGGATTTGTGGTGGACCGATCTATTTTTCGGAGGATCTCAGAACATGCTTTAATATCCAAATTTTGCCAGGAAGCTGTCATTCATCAGCAAATCAAGCAAGACATTTACTCAGATGTGTGAAAATAAACCGAGATTATATGGGATTCTATTTGCAGTATTTGTTATAGCAAGACATCAACTTATTTGTGGATCCATTTCGGGCATAGTTAGTTCTTTGATTATTTTTGTAGAATAAATTCCTGCTTCTTAGGTTACGGGTGAGAGCGTAGAGGTTGAGCTTTTCTAAAATATCGGCGTCATATACTCTTTGCCTAATAACATAGTTTTTAAATGATAGGATTGCAAACCCATGTCGTTTTTCAAAACCATCCGAATTTGGCAAAAAAAAAGTTTTCCTGTTTAATATTAAGGGAACTTTTCAGGCAATGTAGCAGTGCAACGAGCACACCGATGTATTCATCAATCTCAAATCAGCTTACAACACAAGTGATCGATGCCAACCAAGGAGTGTATCGAATATAAGCTATCCACATACATTTGCGTTGTACGCATGTATTTGTGATGGTTTTTTATGCTCTGAACACTGCATGCTGTGCGTTTGACTGTCAGCTTTCTTTTGTTTACTTGTTTGTGCGGTTCAGATTCTGCGTTTTCGAAATGTCGCGTATTGAAAAGGAAGTGAAAATTAAGGTTCTGGACACATGGCTAAGTGAGAAGGGTATTACTATGTGAAAATTGGCGAAGCGGTTTGGAATTCATCATGCGAGTGTTAAAACCATCATTAATAAGTTTGGGGAACACTATTCTTTGGATGAGCTACCAGGAAGAGGCAGAAAACCCGGTTCTTCCAACCCGAAACTGACCCGTGATTTGGCCAAAAAAGCAGGAACGAGTGTCTGAATGATCCAGCGTATCAAGAGGCGAAACCACCTGAAGACCTACAAGAAGCAGAAAATCTCGAAACAAAGTGCAGAACAGAAGAAGCGAGCAGCAACAAGGGCCCGGAAATTGTATTCGCGTCTTTTGCAGCGTCCGGATGCATGATGGACGACGAGACCTATGTAAAGGAGGACTCAAAAACCCTTCCAGGTCCACAATACTTTACTGCCGTCATTGGGGAGGATGTGAGCGATGCGGACCGGTCGATTCAAGTGGAGAAATTCGGTCGAAAGGTATGGCAAGCAATATGTTCCTGTGGTTTGAAGTCAACCATTTTTTACACTACTGGAACTATAAATGCGGAAATCTATCGATCTGAGTGTCTCCAGAAGAGATTGTTGCCTTTATATAAGAAGCATAGTACACCTCCACTGTTTTGGCTGGATTTAGCGTCGGCTCACTATGCCAAAACCACTCTCAATTGGCTTGCGGAAAAGGGTATAGATTTCGTTGAGAAAAATATCAATCCACCAAATTGCCCTCAGCTTCGACCCATCGAACGTTACTGGGCAATCGTGAAGAGGGTCTTCAAGAAGACTGGTAAGGCAGTTGGGAACATGCAGGATTTCAAAAAAATTTGGGCTCAAGCGTCCAAAAAATGCGATGCAACACTTGTCCGGAACTTGATGAAGAGCATTCGATCCAAAGTTCGAAAATTCGTGAAGGAATAACTTAAATTTCATCCAGTCTTCATTATGTTCAAGTTTAACCTCGTACAATAAAGGATCAATTTTTTGTATGAATAAAATATCGGTTTTCAACATAATTTGAAAGAAAGTTTGTGGATAGCTTATTTTCGATACACTCCTTAAGGCAGATCATGCACGAATATGGACTTTCCAATAAACTGACATGATTGGTCGAGGCAACGATGGATCGTGTGTTGTACGTCATTTGAGTTTCTCGGACACTTTCAACTCATTTAGAATCAAGGTGATAAACTTCCTTGTTTGCGGTTTAACATCTGAGAGCCAGGATTCAGAGAGCGTAGTAGTGACAGTTGTGAAACATTTTTCAGGAAATCCGTCCAACTTTTTGGCTTCAACGACGATAATACTGATAATGTAATACGCAACATTTCACGCGATGGCGGGATCGCATATCAGGCTAATAAAGGCCGATCCAGACCTAGCAGGAATGAACTTTATCATTAATGTGCAATGAATACTAAATACATGCTTGGAAGAGGTTTACATGAAGTCAATGTGAGCCTCTAATCTTGATTTCAGATCAAAGGTGATCAAATTGAGTTTGTATAAAAATTCGTTTATCTAGGTTGGTAAATCACTGAATCACTCACTATTGGTACTTCGCGTACCTGCAGGTATAAAATAGATCCTACTGAGATCCTTAGCCTCTTGTCCAGTAACTCCTATCCCTACCTCCCGTTGTAACTGGGGTATGAGTAAGCATTAGAAAGATCGGGTAACCAACCCCGGTGGGGCCTTGGTCATATGCTGACAGGGAAGGCCAAATCTCTTCAAAGGATTCAATCATCTGAGTCTGTCTCTACATAAAAGTGGCTGATCATCGTCCCCGTGCCACCGTGGACTCTAAACTGTGCACGATGGTGCTCCGGCGAAACAGGGGCTGGGAAAGGTCCAATAAGCCGACCTTAAAAAATCAATGTTACAATTAATACAGTAGTTAATATAGACCGGAACAATCGGCCTAGGCGACGAAATCAGGTCTACGATTGGAAACTCGGAACATGGGAACTGCAAAATGCTCTGCTTCCTGGCTGCGATAGAATAATCTACGACGAACTTCAACCACGTAACTTTGAAATCGTAGCACTGCAGAAGATTACTGGATTGGACAGAAGGTATGGAAACCGGGCATCGAGCGGCTACTTTTACCAGAGCTATGGTACCACAAAACAAGCTGGGCACCGGCTTTGTAGTGCTGGCAAACGCGTCAACGCGTGATTGGTTGGTTGCCGATCAATGCGAGAATGTGCAAGCTTAGGATCAAGGGTCTATTCTTCAACTACAGCATCATCAACGCATCGCCACTCGAAGCGGGAGACCCGATGATGAAAAAGAAGCGTACTACGCGCAGCGCCAGAAAGTGAATGATGGCTGCCCGCAACGGACGTAAAAGTCGTCATTGGCGACACGAATGCTCAGCTAGGACGGGAGGCAATGTACGGGACCGGTAATAGAGCCTAACAGCTTGCCTACCGTATCAAACGATAACGGCCAACGATGCGTGAACTTTTGCGGGCCTCCCGTGATTTAGTAGCCCGAAGTACCTTCCCGTAAAGACATCCACAAAGCCACTTTGAGATCACCTGACCAACGAACAGAGAATCAAATCGACCATGTTCTAATCGACGGGAAATTCTTCTCCGACATCATCAGCGTTCGCACTTAATGCGAATATAGACTCGACTCAGTGGCCACGACCAGGCATTGAGCTACCAGCGGAAACCGGAGTTGCCCAGGACTACGCGAACAGCTAGAAGCAGCCCTACCAACGGAAGAGCAGTTTGACGCAGGAGGATGGCTTTCGAGATATTCGGAACCGCCATTGGTAGCACTGCAATAGTGACACTACGTCCTTCTTCTGCAACGAATCGAAAAAATGACTGGTTTGATGGCGAATGTAAGCAGTTTGTTGGAGGGAGAAGAATGCAGCACGGACGAGAATGCTGCAACACCGTACGAAAACGAATGGACGGTAGAGACAGGCATCCTCGCAAAGTAAAATAACAAGCTGGATATCAAATAAATTCCAAGTTTTGTTATCTCAGATATCATTTTGAACTCACCTGTTATCGCATAACAAATTTAGTTCTCAACATTGACAACTTTTGTTTTCATCTGTTATCATTTTTTTGGAGACAATTTTTGATGAACGTTACTGAACTCTTGGAGCATGCTGACGAATGCGGAATATTACCCGCATGTGATGCATATAGAATTGAGTTTCTTACCAGAAGCACTACTGCAGTTATTAGTGTATGAATTTGATATCATGTTGATGACTTAATTTGAAATTATCGCATCAACTACGCATCAACTTTTGAGAGTAACAAATTTAATTCGTTCAAACAAAGCTGAAGGCTGCTCCACTGGAGTTGCTCTTCTAGACATAGAAAAAGCATTCGACAGCGTTTGGCATGATAGTTTGGATTGCGAAACTGAAAAAGTTTAATTTTCCGCTTTATATCATGAAATTAGTTCAAACTATTTAACTGATAGAACTTTGCAAGTAAATTGAATAGAATTTAAATCTGTTCAATTGCCCATTAGAGCTGGTGTTCCCGGGTTGCAGTACATTTTAAATAATACTATATAACATTTTCACTTCAGATCTCCCTGATTTACTCCTAGGGTGTCAAAAATCTTGCTTTGCTGATGACACAGGCATTTCCGCTAAAGGGAAAGTCTTCGTGTTATATCCAGGGAGGCTACAAAAAGCTTGGATATTTTTACAGATTATTTTCAAAATGGAAGATTTCTCCTAATGCTTCCAAAACTCAACTTATAATATTCCCACACAAGCCTAGAGCTGCATTTTTGAAACCAAGTAATAGTCATATGGTCACTATGAACGGAGTTCCACTTGGTCAAGTCAAGTAAAATATCTGACTGATACTTGATCAAAATTAACTTTTAAAGATCACATTGAGGGCATTCAAGCCAATGTATTGGTACATATGATGTTTGTATCCTCTTATAAACAGAAAATCCAAACTTTGTTTAAAGAACCAACTTCTAATATTCAAACAAATTTTTAGGGACCGGCCATGTTTATGCTGTGCCACAATATGGTCTAGTTGTTGCGCAACTAGAAAAAAGACTAAAAGATTCAGAACAGTTCTGAAAATGATTTTGAAGTTGCCACCCTGGTTCAGTACTATTGAATTACATAGAATTTCAAACGTTGAGACTCTCTAGGAAGAAATGTCCAACAAAAATAATCTCATAATTTTAGATTAGAAAAATCATTGCAATCTTCAATTGCAATGATCAATTTCTCTCTATAGATAAGAACTAGTTTTAAGAAATCAACTGTAATTCTGACACGCAGGCAAAATAAAACCCCTGTTAAAATTCTGAATAGACAAAGTAAAAATAATACTAACACAATTAGATATTAATGATAGCATATAAGGTTGAAATGTTAATTACTTAGCAGGATCACCTAGGATAATATATG
The DNA here is from genome assembly GCA_034211315.2 of Aedes japonicus. Taxonomy (NCBI): domain Eukaryota; kingdom Metazoa; phylum Arthropoda; class Insecta; order Diptera; family Culicidae; genus Aedes; species Aedes japonicus. The sequence continues at coordinate 37,123 of JASCZW010000100.1, read as the reverse complement.
AACAAAACAATGTAAAATTTGGAATAAATAAAAGTTAAAAAAAAAAAAAAAAAAAAACCCGCATGTGATGCATATAGAATTGAGCTTCTTACCAGAAGCACTACTGCAGTTATTAGTGTATGAATTTGACATTTGATGTTGATGACTTAATTTGAAATTATCTCAAGAAATTAAGTCGAGTTTTTAGTATGAGACACTGAAGAAGTCTGCTCATTGTAGACGAAATACGCGTATCTGTCAAGATTAGAAAATGTAGTTGGAATTAAATGGAAAATACTAATTTTTTGAAATTAGTATGTTAAAATTGCCATTTTTCACATATGTTATGATAACTTCAAATTCTACAAACTTTATCAACATAAAAATTTTAGTCAACATAAAGTGTATACATTAGTTATAGTGTTGTCAAAATTTCAGCCAAATATATTGATAATTGACAATGTTATAGCTGTTGAACAACGCGTATTTTGGAAGTATAATTTTGCTCGGCTTTTTTTGCTACCGAGTGTACCACAAGCCGATATGTTCAGAGACCTGAAGGCAACATTCTCACAGGAGAGTGTAAGGTAATTGAAAGGTGGAAGCAGTACTTCGACGAGCACCTGAACGGCACATTAAAGGCAAACACGAAATTATTGCGACACCGGGAAATGTCATGCCAATTTTCTTATAATGTTAAGAATCAAACCAAAATTTTTGGGTAGTTTATAAGCATATATTTACTTCAAAAATCAAAAGAGGTTAATCGATGGAGCCTGAGTGTAAAATTGAACGCATTTTCGCTTGATGCCCTCCATCAAAGTCTTTACAGTGTCATCCGGTACCAGTTTCTCAGTTTTTTTTTCCATTTTCTTAACATGTCCTTCGTCTTTGACCTCTTTGCTCGCCCGAAGTCTCTGCTTCATCATTGCCCAGTACTGCCCACCGGGCGCAGCTCCGGACAGTTTGGCGGATTCATGTCCTTTGAACAAAAATGGGACAGAATTGGCCTCATACCACCCAGGACACTTTTAAAATAGTGGCATGATGCCAAATCTGGCCAAAATAGCGGAGCTTCACCGCCAGTTGCAAGAACGGCAAAGGTGCTTCGAGGCACTCAGATTTGTAGATTCACCATTTACTGTGCCCTTTGTCACGAAAGCCTAATTCTCAGCAGTCCTGTAAGAGCAGATGGCCTGCCAAATGAAATATTTGGAGTGCGAACTTCGACATTTTCTTCTTAAATTTGTCGTCCACATAGAACTTGTTTGCCGGTGCAAACTCCATCCCCGGAGTTTTTTCTGTAAATCTGCTTTTATATACGTTTCGTCGCCCATCACACAGCAGCCATATTTGTCAGCATCTTCGTAGAGCTTCCGTGCCCGAGTTTTAGCGTTCGATTGTTGCTGCTCATCACGGTTTGGGGGAAGTTCTGTACCTTGTATGTATGTTACAGTAGTCCAGCCTTCTTCTTTGCATTCTGGACGCGTAGCTCTGCGACATGCCGATCTTTTTAGCCAAATCACGGCTTGAGACGTTGGGATTTGCTTTAATCATCCGCTTCACCTTTCCTCCGTCTTTGTTCTCCGGTCCCGGTTTTCTTCAGCCCTTTGCCGTGGTCCAACGTCAACTGTTCTGAACCGCTCCTAATACCTGGAGACGGTTGAATGGTGAATATTCAACATTGTTCCCAACTGCCGGTGCGACAGGTCAAGAAATTTCAGGTCTTTGAAAGAATTTGTTCTCTCGACCTGCGTTGGTTCACTCATTTTCGTTGAATCGAAAACACGACTTCCGAGTTTGACAGCATGTAAACAATACACATCAATGAGAAAGTGTGCACATTTGCTGATTTACCCAATGGTAAAAAAGTTGTGCCCCGTTGAATGTGTCGCAATAATTCCGTGTTCGCCCTTTACAGCGAACGAACGAAGTAACACGGTCATTGTAGGGACACGCACAGAAGGTGACAGGACCAACCCTTCAGGAAGTTTCTGTCGGTTGAAAAACAAAAACCTGCTCGGAGCGACTAACCCTGCTGAGCTATTGAAATACGATGGTGAAGGCTGGCCAGGGCGTTGTAATTCGGGTAATTACCAAGATTTGGGAGGAGGAATGTTTACCGGATGATTGAATGGAAGGAATAGTGTGTCCTATCTATAAAAAGGGCGACAAGCTGGATTGCTGCATCGTGCAATGCAATGCTACTAAGCCGCCTACAAGTTGCTCTCCAAATTTTATGCCACCGCCTATACCAATTGTAAAGGAGTTCATGGGGCAATATCAAGCGGGATTCATGGGTGCCCGCGCTTACCACATCAGATTTTCGCGATTCGACTAGTGCTGCAGAAATGTCGCGAATATGGATTTCCGGAGAAACAGACGTGGCTTCATCAAAGCAACGATTGATCGAATTATCTGTGTCTTCCGAGTCTCAGGGGCACTTCAAGTCCTCCGAATCTCGGAGAGAGGGTTACGGCCAAGTGATGGTTTGACGTGTTTGTTGCATAATATTGTGATTCGTGTGATTCAAAGAGCTGGATAGACACGAGTGGCAATGATCTTCAGGAAGTCGGTCCAACATTTGGCTTCACTGACGACGTTGATATAGTAGCACGTAACTTTGAGACAATGGTAACGTACTTATCTGACTTAAGGCTGAAGCTGGTAGGATTGAGCTTGTGATTAATGCGTTGAAAACAACAAAAAACATGAAGGAAAGAGGCTCACTAGAAGACAATGTTAGCCTCCTATCATACGACCTCCCATCGTAGACATCGCTAAAATCGGTCAACTACGATGGGCTGGGCATGTCAAAGAATGTCGGACGACAAACCTGTTAAACACCCTAAACCGAACTGATGATCGATCATAGAAGGCGACCTGCGAACTTCCGCAGACAGCGAAGCTGGCGAGGTACAGCCATGGATCGATTACAATGGAGACAACTTCGATTGGTAAGGTAAGGCTCATTAGTCATTCACTACTGATAACGAGAGCAGTAGAGGGACAATAAATAAGAATTATTGCTGGAAATCATGTCTCATTAGATCTCATTAGATCATTAGATCTCGATGGACACTGGGATTGAAGAAAGTTCACTGCACTTAAAAAGTTGACCAACAACAACGACTAAGACCAAACCACGAAACATTGATTATGGTCACGGAGGAAAAGGCAAAAAACCACCCTTATGTTTCTGAACGAAAGGAAATGCCGTATCGTGGAGTGCAGTTGGAAGACCGGAGTTGAAGAAACCGAATGAACCATGAATTGCATTAGTTGATGGAAGTACCTCCCATTGTCCACACCGTAAGCATCGGTTGACTACGATGGGCTTGACACGTCATAAGGTTTTTTACGACAATCCGGTGAAAACGGTTTTCGAGAACTAACTGGTACAAGAAAAAGAGGCACGTCACGAACAAGGTGGGTCGATCAAGTAGAATGCAACCAATAGACCGTCCGCAAACAGCAAGGCCTCCAAGGCCTTAGTCTGACTGTAAAGTTAGTAAGGGAAGTTCCCAGTTATTGTTTAAATATTCTTATTTATACAAAAAAATACTGGCTGAATTCTGAAAAAACAACCATCTCTTTGGTTTTAACTGAACACAGGTCATCTCAATGAAAAATCTGTTGTACAAATCATATATTTTATTGAACTAATCTTATTCTACATTCATCCAACAACAATCGCCGGAGGGGCAGGGAAAAACTTTTTGCGTTTCTTTTTGGTAGGAGTTGGTGGCTCTGGATCCTTTTCAGCTACATTTTGCTTATACAAATGACGGTTCGGCAGAGAAACCGACTGACTAAGTCGTTGTCGATATGGCTGGTCCTGAAGATACACAATGGGATAGTTTTCAAAATCGTCTGGACCCCTATTCCTCCAGAACGGAGCAGGAGCAGTTTGGATAACAGTTGCACATCCTAGTATCAGTACAAAAATAAACAGGCAGATCATTTTCTGTGGTTTGAAATTTGTCTTTTCTGCAAAAGCTAACTATGTTATTGACGGATTTTATTTACGTTTAAAGTTTTGATCAGTTTTGAGTCAATCAGAATACTACGAGGTGTAGGCTACAAGCTACACGTTTTTATATTTTACATAGAACGCAGACGCAAGGTGATTGAATTAACGCATTCTGGTGCTAATAAAATTAACAAATAAGAATATTCTCGAATCCAGAAAAAAGAACCACACTCGAACAAATATTTCACAATGTATATTTCCGATGACTGTTCACATCCACGCCTCAAAAGTTAGTCCCGCATGCCTGAAGGCGGAGTACGAACGTTTTTTAATCGATTCAACATATGACAAACGAGCTCCACTGTATAACTTAAGAAATATGACAAGACTGGTATTTTTCACTTTGTTTTAGTTGCAACCATAATGCCATTAAGAACTATTATGATTTATCCCAAGATGGCCGGAGGACCAGGGAAGAACTTTTTGCGCGTCGTCCTTTTCGTTACCCGGGTAGGTATTCTAACGTTTGTAGACTGTGGCTGTTGTGGTTTTTGTAGAGCTTGAACACTGCCTTGTGGATCTGCATTCGATTGGCTTATTACCGGCATCACTAATAGTACAACGATTACCAAACACATGACACTTTCAATCATCTTACGACCCATTTCGAATATCGTGAATGAAAGATGTTACTTAGACTGATTCGATTTTTATCACTTTTGCAAGTTACTATTCAGCGCATTTATGGTACTTCGACTGTGAATTACACAGCCCTTATATAGGTTTTGTGATGCTGGGCAGATGTGGCTCTGGATCACTATTTGTTTACAACATAATTTCCAACCTTATTTTGACAGGCGTGAGTGCTCACTTATGATGATTGTGAAACTCGCAATAGGCATTTCAAGTGGACAGCAATCGTTGTAATAAAAATATTTACAACCGAGCTTTCCCGAGCGGGAGTGAATAACTTGAGAACTGGCTTTGGTATTTGAGAGCGCTGCAAAAGAGGTAGAATACCTGAGGATAATACCACAAAAATCTTCCCACAATGTTATACGAATACCAAATTGAGGTAAGATAATATCAAAACAATACCTTTCATGCACTCCCTGGTATCCAAAATAACAAGTTTTGCTATCCGAGAGATATTTTGCTTGCAAATTTTAAGTGTTTTTGCTTAAGTATTTTACCTCTCATTCTATGCTCCTATATGCCAAAGCCATTTATCAAGATCAAAATTAGGTATCCATATGTCAATTTCTCCTGCTCGGGTTGCGGTACAATTACGATGGGGATACTAATTAGTTTGCTAAAATTAAACTGCCCAAAACGTGAGGGTTTCTCTAGGTTGGCATGCAACTTCCAAACGAGGAAACCGTACGTCTGTTGTGATATTTAATCAACCATTCACGCCTTAGGAATGTGATTCATTCCGGTTATGAGGAATTGTTGGTACAAGTGATGGCGATGCAGGTTGATTTCAATAATATTGACAAAAATTATTTGCACTCGCTAGAATGATATCTACTCCCAGAGAATCGTCTCAGCGGCATTTTGAATGTTTTGAATGAACGCTGACAACCAAATTTGTGTTGAATCGTGATAATGTGAAATTCAAATTGAGGTTAGTTTTAGAAATAAACGAACGAACAAACGGTTCTAGGAGAACCTTTAATGCCGATGATCAGCTGAATATAAAAAACCATTCTTAGTGCGGAAAACTTTGTAATTTCTGAGTTCCACGATGGAGTCAAGTTTATCAAAACATTGATATTTGTCATTGAGAAAAACTGCTTTTTTGATCAAATCAAAAACAGATCACTAAATACACGAGAACATGAAACGTAAATAGTTCGGGGATGTTAAATGAAATATTTAGCATATTTTCAAAACAAACTAGAAACTTCAAGAAAATATTTGTGTTCCAAGAGGTGTTGATCGAAATCTAATGAATATTTAGTCGAACATTTGTTGAATCATGCATTCCAAGATTTGAGTACTAATGATCTAGTAAGTTCTTCGTCCAAATTGATTGATTTTATCAACATAGGATAGAATATGTCTAATGTCGATATGATCCTCTGCTGTAGCATAAAATTTAACAATTTAAAACAATTTACGAAACCTAGGATTAACACTTGCAAATAAGCAAAACCTGAGTATATTGTAGGATCAAACAAATTTGTGACATACTTTAATGGAAGCAAGCGCAAAGATGTGACACGGGTACCTTTAGATTCCGTACAAACTTGTCTTGAGAAGCGACCCCTATAAAATGTGCTTTTTTTCAGTTTACTCTAATATAAAATTATTCACAGAAACTTGTTACTGCACTTGCTTTTCTGGCCCATCTGCCAAAGATGGTGATTCACTAACGGTACATAAATATCAAGAATTTACTGCGGTGATATGTGTTTGCTAACTGAAATATAATGAACAGGTATTTCAACTTCAGTAGAATTTAGGCGGCTTACCAACAGTTTTTGAATAGTTGGTAGTTGAAATCAAATAAGAGATTAATCCTGAAAGCAATTAATCGTAATAAGAATAATATATTGAGCGTAAGAATCTAGATCTTGCCCAAAAATAGCCATAAGTTCTAAATATATCTTTACTGAAATTCTATGCGTGGCAGGTTACTCATATGCTTAATTACAAGCAACTTAACTTTGAAAGAAAATTCACTCCCATGCGTAAATTATCCCAAAATTCAAGTATTGAATTTTCTCAATTCAGTGTTCGTGCTAACGACTGAGTGAGCAGAGTTGAAAATTGATATGAACTTTACACGCGTATGGCCATTATCGTTGTATAGTCTACTTAAAGGCGTATGATTTGGAACAGTTTTGAGGTGGGTACACAACAATGGGCTAAAGTTATGATTTAATCGTTTTTAAAAGAATAGCCAATTAATGTCAAAAATCGATCCTTTATTATCATTTTAAGACTTAACTATTAGTTAACTCATACAAAGTTATCTCAAAAACCAGGATAAGATTCTAGAGGGTTTGAGCTGTTTAGTGGAATACCTGTAACTAGAAATTAGAAGAAAATTAGTATCTTATTATATTATACCTATAGGTAGTGTTCGTGTGTAACAAAACTTATAACTCAGTTTCTCTACTCAGCAACTACTGAGCCGATTTGAATGAAACAACCGCCAAATGAATGGTACTGTAGTCCTATCTTTTGTTTTTGTATTATAGGAAAATCGATTCACTAATTTCGGAAATTTCCGTGATAGCATAGCCAATTTTGGCCTAAGATCAGAACCCATCATGTGGGACCTTAAATTACATGAGAATTCAAAAATAAGTCCAATGATCATGATATCAAAAGTCCCGAACTACATTGACCTCATCCGAGTTAATTTTCCGGCTACTCCCGGGAGAGTAGCCAGCTTATGATTTGGATGAAAACCTATCATATGACACATCAAATAACATGAGAACTCAAAATAATTGCCGTGGTGATGATATCATGCTTCCCAGTTCCATATTGATTCCAGAAAGTGTTAAGAGGGTCCAGATCTCACGATAGTTGGATAAATTTATTTTCCAAGAAATATACATATAATGTAAGAACGAATTCTACTATAAAACCAATTTGTGATTTTCGACTGTAACAACATGCTCTTCCGGATCATCCAGAATATGCGGAATAAGTGAAGAGTTGTGCATCACTTTCGTTCTAGAGTGACATGAGTTCTACCACACGGTTTTACAAAGGAAAATATAGATTGCTTAGAAACCGATTGCTGATGCAATGCCCGGGATCCTTAAAGAGAAACGATACTGCATCCTGGTTCCTAGAAAAGATGCACTGACACTTTTCACGAATTTTCAAAGTGATAAATTTCAGTTATTTTTGTAAGCATGAAGATGAAGTTTTGTTTTTTTATCTCTCAGAATTTGATAATTAAAACCCCAATAATCCAGACCTCTTTTGAAAAAAGGTTTATAAGAATGAACACATATATTGGAATAAATCATTACAATCGTTATAATGACTTAAAGTTATATCGTCTGAACTTCCTTCGGAAATCTACCTAATAATTGTAGTAGATACCAAAACAAAAACAAATATATACTGGACATTTCAATTATTGATTAAAATAATTAGATTATTTTTTCTTATTGATACTAATTCTTAAAACAACAACACAAAATTTTTAATATGCTTTCATCTTAAAAATTGAAATTCAGTCCAAAAGTAGTATTTCTTTGAAAAATACATACATATTTTCTAAAATTTCTTTTTTGTGGACCACTCCATTTCAAAATGGAACACCCTAATGACAAAATAAAAATGTCTAAGCTACATATTTTGCAAAACAGAAACGAACTAGATCCTCATCATGTTTTTGGTTTCGAATTGCTGAATTATCAAATTTTTGAATGTTCCGGAACTTCCGGAAGACCATGACACAGACCACTTAGAGCCGTACATTGTTCTGCATATCACTGGCATTACATTTCACATTTTATGTAAAAAATTGTTTTGAGGACAAGACTAATGAATTTGCCATTTCATAGGATGTTCTGGACACTCCAGGAGGCCATATTTAAAAAATGTTGGCCTAATACGACAACTATAGATAACATATATGAAATCAACGGCAAAAACCACTTGGAAACACATAACTTAGCTATGCAAAATCAATTTTTAGACTTTTTTCCGCCTTTTGTATGGAATGGAATCACTGTGCGGCAGTCAAACGAACTCATTTCAATCATAGGTAAAACTGGGATACACTGCAATTCGACCAGTTTATAAAAACGTAATGATTTCAAAGTTCCATTAAAACTCGTACATTAAATTTTTATATATTTTCTAAGAAATTTCTGAGAGAAGTGTTTTGAGTTTATGATACAGTAGATTTAAAAAATCATAATGCATTGATTATTTGACTTTGCTTGACTTCTGTTAAACCGAATATTTTTTTTGGCCAAGTAGCAAATTTCTATGTCTCTTGTACCTTCCCATAAAGCTATTGGTCGACCATCTGCGCTTAGCTCCTGTAAGGGGATAGAGGAACCGAGCATTTGATGGCAGACTCAGCCATGACCAACATTTATTAACTTAAATGATTATCAGTAATATTAGTCCCTTCTCAACGATAATGTGACCCATGAACCTTAAGCCAATAACGAGTAATTGAGTGCCCCACTTGTTAACATCATAAAGCAAATTATTGTAAATAACAATTTTGAGCATCGGCTCCGCAAAGTTTTACATCGTCTAAGTCCCTCATAATATAAACGAAATTATGAAAAATAAAATGATCTTCTTTTGACAAATGGAACTCGTTATAATGTGAAGTGTTGACCAGGAGTACAGAGTACAGAGTACAGAAGGAGCATTGGAACCTGTTTTTTATTTACTTAGGTGAATAAAAATAGGTGAAAAACAGCTTTAACTGCATTACATGGCAATGGCTCAAAAAAAAGAATTGAAATGCCAGATATGTCAGATGTAAGCATTGCATCGCAGTATTACTTATTTTTGCATACAGGGGTGTTCACTGAGTTCATTTCTACTGTGCTTATACAACAAATTAAAAAATATATTCTAAAATGTGGAAATCACGTTTAAGTCACTCTTTTTTATTATTTTAGTCTCTAAAGTCACTATTATTTATCCCTAAATCTACTATCAGCCCTGGATTCAGTTTATCGAATCTTCCGGTTCGCTTCAAAGCATTGGCTATGAGGTACCAGGTTTATAACACACCGATTGCCCGTGAATTCTGCCAAATTCTGACGATGTCTGCATCAAATTATCACAAATTCAAATATTCCGCCCATTAAAGCGTATCCGGAAATATTTTTTGTAACTTTGTCCCGTCAGCGGTTTAATGCCCTCTCGTGGGTCAAATTTTACACCCTGTTGACGGTGAGAGGGCTTATCTCATGCCGGTAAACATGCATGTGAGACCAAGAATTTGACTAGCAGTGGTGCGAGTCATCACATTCCTAGTCTATTTTTACCGCCAAGCACGTCGTAGAACGTTTAAGCAAAGGCAACTTTCACCATCAGGTGTGATACTGGCGGATTATGTCGCCAATTCACTCTTTAAACTTCTTATTTCTTACGGTTACTAGTGAAACAAGCAAAATGCCATTTCATTTTTGTGGCACTTATAACCATGCTACTGTTTATCAATTTGTTTCATGGAATGGATAACCAAAATACCTGGTTTGCTCATGGTATAACACAACTGGTGCCACTACCATTTTCGAAAGGGGGTGAAGCCATGTTGACTGGGATTAATTATCTGACCGTTCTGAAAATGAAACACATGGTCACAGAAAAGTGCTACTCAAGATCTGACGATGACAAACATGTATATTAGAGATAGGGACGCGGTGGGCCCGCTTTGGAAATACATTTTGAAGAAGTAGAAGCAGAGGCCATGTGCTATATTTGTAATTTTTATGACTTTTATTATCCATTTCGATTCCGTTTCAAATCCATTTCGGTTTTCTTTGATTCCTGTTTCGATTTCCATTCCGGTTCCAGTTTTAGTTCCTTTCTGATCACATGAAGCTTCAACCATTGCTTCGCCCGTTATTTATTTTTAACTGGCATCTTCCATTTTTTTTCAGTTGCATGTCGAATGTTTACGGGTAGTGTTCATTGTCGTAGCAATTGCTCCTATTAATATAACTTTTCAGGAAATCCCCGACGAAGGTGCACTTCGTATCATATGTGTTCGTTATTCATCAGTTTTGATCACCCTTAGCGTTAATCGAGCGTATCCCAGGGATAACCCTTTCCCAATTAACACTCCATTACCTGTAACATATATGAGGGGTCGTAGAGTTCGCTGCATCTCTCTTATGTACGTGTTGGACTAACATTCCCTCCAATATCCCTTCAGTTGCAAGGACGTGGCCAGGGTTTACTTAGTCTACTGGAGGCAGCATGTCTGGTATCTAAGTGATCGAAATCATCTCCAAGGTTTCATACGCTTTGTCGCGTCAGTGGTCTAATACTAAACCTTTTCACCTATGTGTCGACGTGTATATTGTTTACTGACTTCAATTGAAGTTTTGAAAATGGCGTCTCGACAACAAAAGATGTGAAATCTTATTTTGGACAAAAAGATAGAAAATCCTAATCGTTCACAGAGGGGGGAGAATCGAAATCGGTTCAAAACTTCAAGCAGAAATGGACAAAATAAAAAATATACCAAATTTATTTCCCGACACTATTTAAGCCTAGTATGCAACTGACAAGTAAAGACCTCTAGTAATTTTTGCCTTTTGTACGGAAGTAATATTGACTCTCTCCAGTATGAGTAAAATGACAGTTTTCCTTGAGGAACAATCGAACGGAATATTATTCCGCAGGTAAAAGTGCCAGCCCCATTTAGATTACATGGGCAAACGTTAATAACGTTACGAAGTTTGCCCTAATTTTCATCATGCACATTACTTTTGAGCTACATACTGGCCCTAATATGTCAAAGCATTACGATCAGTTGCGCGGATTTTAGATAATTAAATCATAAGTATGACCAAGTCTCCCCGAATTGGTGCGAAATAGATGAGCTAGGAAAACAATAGAAGCATAAAGTTTGTCTTAACGCATGAAATGCTTCCAGGGACGCTAATTTCACCAAAATCTTCAATTGTAATTTACGGTAGAGATAGCTACTTAGGACGACTGTGTTAGGACGAAACATTAGTTCCAGTGTCGATGCTTTGTTGCGCACAGCTTTGTTCTCGGGCAAAGCGTGTTATCTATTGTTTCAGATACTTCTTGCTAGGTGACACGAGTGATCGAGTGAGAACAGAAAAAAAACTATAAACCTACTTCCCGGAGAATTGTGGTGGTTCGCTGGATTTAGAGGGCCCGTGGTGGGGATCATAATTAATTGTGGTCCATATGATTTGTTCGCCAAACTTGCTGAGCCACCATCAAGTAAATCACTATCCAATTTTGTGAGGGGCTCCATTTTGGTTGGTATAAATCGATCCAAATTTACTCTCAAGCGTTAAAATAAACTACTGTCTTACCAATGCAAAACCACTATCACACTTTTTGACTGGCCCCAACAGCATTCTTACTGTTGGTATCAATCGGTTCAAATCAGAAATCGGTACTAGTATTTAAATATATTACTAGACAGATAATCGTTTACCATAACGAACATCACAGTGGTTTCTCAGGGAACTGCAGATGTGTTCTCGTCTTTCAATAAAGCGAATATCACGTCAACATATTCTGATAACTATGAAGTAAAAATAACATTGAGTTGAATTTTCATTTATTTTTTGTTTTTTGAACAACCCTTAATTACATTAACTTTTGAGCAACCCTAATGTAACTTTGTATTTGCCTTTTGCCTTTGCCTCGCTTGCGCTTCTATCCCGTCTTACACTACCACATGCAAGCAAACCCCTGTAAAATGGAATAGGCTAAATAAAGTCATTACTTCGCTAACAGTCACTGTTTCCTTTTCATTGTTTTCTTTTTTACCCGTCCGAAATACTCCGCGATTTGCAATATACAAACAAAAGCAGTCCATCAAAAAGAACTCGAAGGCCGGTAACCAAAAACGTGCAAAATAAGTGTTTCGGGATCGGAAGAAAACTTCTACATTTTACATATTGCTATCCTTTAGTTACTTTGGGCGGAGCCAGCGCCGATATTGCCTTTGTATTGATGATCCCAGTCGTTACACATTGAGGATGTATGCTAGTCGCAAGCATCATCTCTTGGTTCTCTTTGTAATAACATCTGATCTGGCAATAACAGAATAGCAACCTCGGGCGATCAATTATGTTCATGCTCATTAGGCTGATGCAAATTTCGAAATATTTGCTCCCCTAAGCTTAATCGACGCCAGTTTAGGTCCTGATAGTCCCCAAAAATTTGAACACATTTGGCCTTAATTTGGCTGTGCAAACGCTATTCAAAGTTTGTACGGGAATTAGTATGAAGAATCTCAAACTTACATTACCAGATCCCTAACATCTTGATATTATGTCCTTAAACCAAAATAAATTAAGATTTATATAGTGTAAGTTGCCAACTATCAATTGCCGAAGATACCTGACATGTAAATTTAATATAAAAGTAGTTATTCAATAAAACATAAAATACAAACTTCCATGAAGTTCGCAGAAAAACTTTCCTGAAGTTCTCTGCAGAATTTCTCTGAAATTCTTTGTAGGATTTCGCTGAAGTCCTCTCTGAAGAATTTCCTGAAGTTCTCTGTGTAAACTGCCCTGAAGTTCTCTGAAGAACTTTTCTGCAGTTCTCTGTAGATCTGCCCTGAAGTTCGTAGAGGAACTTTCAAGAAGCTCCCTGCTGAACTTCCACAAAATTCTCTGCAGAACTAACCCGCAAAGTTATTAGTTAGATTTGTTCTCCGCAGAACTTCCATGAAGTTCATTAAACAACTTCCATGAGGTTCTCTGCAGAAATTCCCTCCCCAAAGTTCTCTTAAAAATTTCCCTGAGGTTCTCTGAAGAACTCCCCTTAAGTTCTCTGAAAAACTTCCCTAACGCTCTCTGCAGAACTTCCCCGAAGTTCTCTGAAGAAGTTCCATGAAAGACTTACCCGAAAGTTCTTCAATAAAGTTTTCTGCAAAAATTCCCTGAAGTTCTGTGAGGAACTTCCATGAAGTTCTCAGAAAGAATTTCCTGCAATTCTCTGAAAAACTTCCCCTAAATTCTCCGTAAGACAGATTTGATTTTTATCTAAAAATCGATATTATTTTTAGACAAATAAATCATACACTTCAAAAATTGGATTTCTCGATATTATTCAAGTCGGTTTAAATATTTTGGCAGCACTGCATTCTTTGACTGTGGAAGTCGCAGCGCAGATGTGGTGTTTCCCGCGGAAGTTGGTTCTGTGTGTTTTAAAAAAGTTTAAAATACTCAGGAAACAGATTCCACTTGAGGACAGAAAACTGCTGATTCGCGATTGTGAAAACGGCCTTTCTCACCGGAATATTGCTTAAAAATACTCAACTTTTTTTGGATCTGTGCAATACATATTGATGAATTGTAAAAGCCAAAGAATAGGTAAAAACTTATCCAGGCAAGGACGTCATCATTTGATAACACACCGTGAGGATGTCAGGATTGTTCGATTAGTAAAGCAAGAGAGCGAGAGAGATTACTGAATCACTAAACCTAAGTGTTGACCGACGTACTGTTCGTTGAAGGCTGAACGACAGTGGATTTGGCGTCCACGCAACCTTTCATTGCTGGATGTGGGAATATCATGGTCTGGATAACATTCGCATAGTCTGAAGTAGCAAATTTTGCTTAAAACGGGTGGCCACCAAATAACGGGAATGACTTCAATACATTTCTATCAGTACAATAATGCTTTCAAATGAATGGTCAAATCTACGTGAAGGAGAGTCTGCAAAAAATTTTGCTTCCCTTGATCAAACAGCATAACAAGCCTACAATTTTTGGCCTAATATTGCTTTCTGCCATTACTCTAAATATGCATAAGAGTGCTACAAAGAACAATGTCGTATTTGTACCAAAGAAGATGAATCCACAACTGCTCAAAGATTCGCCCTATCGAAACTTCGGGCTTTGACGAAGACGAAGCTGAGAAAACACATGAAACCAGCGTATAGTGTTGAAAAAATTTACAAGATTGGTCAAAAGTGTGAAAATAGTAGGAGAAGCTATGATTAGTGAACCTAGAGGGTTTGAGCTGTTTAGTGAATACTTATAATCTAATTAGTAAATCCAATCTGCATTGATTATTGTTGTTTCGTACTAATAACTCGACAGTCGAGTTATTAGTCGAGACACTGAAGAAGTCTGCACATTGTAGACGAAATACGCGTATCGTCGAAGATAAGCAAAGGTAGTTGAACAAAGGAGATTACTAATTTTTCTTCTACTTATAGTTATGATTAGTGTTAACGGAAAAGTTAGAGAACTCGCCTACCCTACGAAGAATCAAGGAATTGAAATGAAGATGGAAAGAAAACATTGTTATTTAATATGTTTGAGAATCAAATGATCATTATATCACAGCATGATCTCTTTATTTGAGAAAGAAAGTGTATTTATATTTTTCGAACAGTCTATAATATTCCAGAATCATGACCGGGTTTTCATTTTGAAGAATATATTATATCCGTAGCGTTGTTCTCCATAAACATCAAATCATATCAATAAAAGTATATATTTTCAACATATCATTTTCACAGTTCCTGTCCATTTCCAGCTTTCTAACAATCAACGATTTCATCATCTTCACAATACACTTATCCTAAAATAAACGAAGGTGAAGAAAACACTGGGCTGCCATAAACTATTTCCGATGAGTAATATTGTGGCACACTGTAAATCGGTGACGACACGTAGTAAGTAGCGGGGTACGATACAAAACCTCCAAATCGTCGAAGGCCATGGTGGGGATCCGGTGCGGGTCCCGGAGCAGGGGCCGGAGCAGGGACCGGAGCGGGAGCAGCAAAACCTAACGCGAGTAATGTAAACAAGAACACAACGTTCAAGATGACAATCTGCATTGCTGTTTTGAATATTTTCACTTCGACTCGTAGCGGAAAACTACCGTTCGATAACCAACGGCAACTCTTTATAAAGGCTAGCAATTGAAATAGCTTTGATCGTGATTTTGAAATTTTCAAAAATTCAATCAGTAATGTTTGATTGATGCTAATCAAAGTTCAGTTGTATTGCGTGATGTTCGATGACATTGATGATGGCAGCAAAGTGCTAATAAGATTAGCACACAAGTGGTATCTTGATTGGGAACCCGGTTTGGGTTCGGCTTGGGAATTCCAGGAAACAAATAAGAACTTTTCTGTTATCAAGCAGAATTAAACAATACATACAAGGAAATTTCGCTTCGTTCGTTTATTATAAATAAATTATCACAATCTCATTGAATTATGTGTCACACTTGTCCTAATACGTAATGGAAGCTTATCCGTGGTGGTGGTGATGATGACGGTGTCCATATCCTCCATGTCCACCATAACCACCATATCCACCATATCCGTATCCGCCGTATCCGCCATAACCTCCACCGTAGCCGCCATATCCGTATCCTGGATAGCCACCGCCATAGAATCCAGGTCCACCGAATCCGCCGCCGAGCAAACCAACACCGACACCGATTCCACCGAAGCCGAACTGCCGCTTGGCACGGACAGCCTGTTCGCCGGTGACTTCCTGTTGTTCCTGGTTGACCTGAGCCAACTCAACCGGATCGGCAACTTCCGCTTCCGGGACAGGTTCATCGTTCTGTGGCTCTGCTTCCGGTGCCGGCTCAGGCACAACGGCATCATTTTGCTGAAGTTCATCGGGCACGGGTCCGGCTGGTCTCGCAAGGAGGATCGTTCCATCCTGGGGCACCGGAACTGGCTCCAGGCCCTGGGGGAAGGCAATGGCCGATCCGACCAAAGCCACGAGCAGCACTGCGCAAGTGGGGTTCATCGTTAGAGTTCTGGAAAGGGAGGAGAAACTTTGAGTTGATTTGACATTCTAGTAAGTCGTGGTCACAATGTGATTTGTTGTCATGCTAGAGTGGTGAGGGTTGATAGAATCCATAAAATACTGTTATTATGCTTGCTTTGATTGAAACTTCGAAAATGGGACGAAATTCAAAAGTCAGAATGATTAAGGGTGAGGTATATAATTGATATTCGAGACAGATTTTTCAAAATACCAGTCGTTCCAGGCTTTGAGCAGTATTCTCACTCAGGCATTCATGGAAAAACACAAATACGATGGAACAATAAAAATCAAATACTATTAAAACGAAACCGGGATGAAACAGCAATTAAATCATAAATGCGTATAACCCGGATACTTGGAACCCTCGTGTGACTGCCGACGTTGGTATAGAGCTTGAAAAATACAAGAATTCTGCATGGAAGCAACGTTTCCCGTCGATGATGTATAAATACATCTCGAATTTTAATGAACCAGATTTTCCAGTGGATCAAGCTTGATAAGAATGAAATATAAATCTTTGCATTTTCAAGGTTGCGGTTGAGAATCAATATGACTCATTGGGTCTATAAGGTGTTTGCTTCTCAGCTCTGGATTTTGAATGTTCAAGAGAAAATGATCCAGATGAAAACTCAATTATCGGCATAGAAGTTTACATATAAATCGGCAGTTATTTTAGCATTCGATAATTGAATTGGTTGTTTTCTCAACAGTTGTTAATCGATGACGATGAAGTTGCATTGTAGATGATGGCGTTTTGGCTTGCTTTCATCTTTGCACAGGGAAACGCTAAGCGAGAAATGAGTTACCATATGAGAAGAGATCATTGCAATTTGATTCTCTATATTATTGCTAAGCAGCTGAAGAGCATCTGTTAAAAGGGTTACTTCCACTATTATTGTATCCTCAAAATTGAAAATTCTCTGGTACCCGTCCTTCTGGTTTTTCACGAAAGAATCCAATTGTATTATAATTACATAATGTTTCTTTTCTATTGCGCTGTCGACTGTGCCTTCTTCGAACATTCATCTCAATATGCTTATCTGAACCATGAGGTTTAGGCATTAAACCGGTTAATAAAGCCGTTTTTTACCTTATGTTGAGGTTTGCTCTTCCCCGAGAAAAGTTCCCACATTGATGTATATTCTAACAAAAATTCTGGTTCATCGAATCTAGTCTGTTGTATGAAAAAATGCAAACAATTTAGTTGTTTACGCTTCGTTTGGCTTGATATTAAAAGAGGGGAAATTTTACGCGCCAGTTGAAATTCTTTATTTTTTTCTGTGCATCTTGATGCTGACAGAACTCACTACAGAATGCATGAATTAGTGGTAAATTGTATATAATTGTATACCGAAATTCACGTTTCATAGATATTATCAATACACGTGCACTTTGCTCAACTTAACTCTAGAAAAAATCTAGTCATTTTTCACTATTATTCGGTAGAGCATGATTAACATGTAGAACTGAAAAAAAAATGATGTTGGAACTGGTCTGTCTGTCTATCTGTCTGAACCTTATAGACTCGGAAACTATTGAACCGGTTGGCGTGAAATTTTGTATGGAATGGTGTTTTGGGACCAGGGAAGGTTCTTATGACAGTTAGAGACCCTTCCCTTCTCCGAAAGGAGGGAGAGCTCATAAACAAATGAAACACATTTTTTTGCATAGCTCGAGAACTAATCTAGAAAAGGAACCAAATTGAGCATATGGGACCTTTCAAAGGCAAAAAATGTTTCTATGGAGGTTTGAGACCCCTCTCTTCTCTAGAAAAATGAAAAAGAAGTTTCTGCATAACTCATGCATTAGCTCAAGCAAATGAAACCGAATTTAGCATGTGTGGTATTCTGGAGGCAAGAAATCTTTCTATGGTGATTCGAGATCCCTTCAATCTCTAGAAGGAGGGCTTTCATAAACATGAAACTGAGATTTCTTCATAACTCGAGAATTGAAAAAGTAAGTGGAAACAAATTTTGCAAGTGCAGGCAAGAAATGTTTCTATTGTGTTCTGAGAGCCCTCCGCCCTCTGAAAGAGGGGGCTCCCATATATATGAGACACAAATTTCTGCATGACTCAAGAACTAATCAAGCAAACGCAACCAAATTTGGCATGTAGACGTTTCTGAAGGTAATAAAGGTTTCTAAAGTGGCTCAAACCCCTTCCTGTTTCTGAAAGGGGCGCTCTCATACAAATAAAACGCAAATTTTTTGTATGACTCGACAACATATCTAGCATGTGGAACCAAATTTGACATATGAGACTTTATGAACTTTATTTTTCCTTATTTTTCTTTGGCAGTTTGAGACCCTTCCGCCCTCTGAAAGGGGGAGTGGGGCTCCCAAACAAATGAACAAAAAAAATCTGCATAACTCGAGAACCAATCAAGCAAATGGAACCAAATTTGGCATGTGGGGGTTTTTGAATGCAAGAATGTTTATATGGTGACTCGAGACCCCTTCCTTTTTTCAAAGTGAGGTTTTGTGTTTTATTTGTATGAGAGCCACAAATGAAACACAACTTTCAGCATAACTCGAGAACTAATCAAGCAAATGAAACCAAATTGGGCATTGTAGAAGTTTTGATGGCAATGATTGGAAATGATTGGTTTGGTTTGAAACCTTTCCCCGCACTGGAAGGGGGGCTCCCATACAAATGAAACACAAATTTCAACTGAATATGATAATTATGCAGCTTACTAGAATACAAAATCTGCATTTCTCGGTTAAGAAGCATGTCCTGATAGAAGTTTAAGCCCCTTTTTAATTAAGAAAAATTACTCATTCCGAAAAACAACCATAAACGTGCCAGTTCTGTTGAAATTTTATTTATTATGTTGCAAGTGTAGCAGCACTCGCACTGGGTTCAGCTAGTGTTATATAATTATACACACTGAATTCAAACTTGGTGGATTTTGGTTATTTATCCTGTTACACAACACCTTCATATAGTTTTCAAATTGGTGTATGACAAAAAAGAGAAATGCTAACTAGAAAATGAGAAGAGAGATTAGCTATGTCCATATGTAACATCATGTAACATATAACATGTAACATGAATGTAACATGAGTCATGTAACATGAAGTCATGTAACATGAATCATAAATTCTCATCTTGGTATTAAACCGAGTTGTGTAACAAATAAATTTTGTAATATAGATAGAACAAATGTCATTTATTCAAACATCAAAAGGCTTATGATATTGAATTTCATCGAATTACTGCGTTAAATATGTAGGGTACGGGACGGGTTTTAAGCAGTTTAAGCATCACCTAAGACATTTGATGATACTATGTGTTGTCTATAATTAAAACTGCTAATATTTGGACGTTGAACCCTCTGCTTACTTCGAATCTATCAGAACTTGTCTCGAAAAACGAGTATTTAACTCAGAAAAATATACTACGCAGGTACTTATTTAAAGCATGCGGATTGCTTTCCGATCATGAAAATGTTTTCTTCAGCTCCGCAATCCGTACTCAAACTTACAATAATGTATGAATGCGATTCCGTGCATGTGTGAGAGGGCGAAATGGAATCGGCAGTCTCGCGATTTACAGCTAACGTCAATTTCCTCAACCCACTCCTTTGTTTTATCAATCCGCTCGCGAAAACAATCAACCAAAACATGTCGATTTCTATGATCACAAACGTGTCTACTAGCAGGTTATGAGCCTGGCGTACACAACCAAACCTTTTAATTTTGTAGTTGATCTTTAGATTGGCAATGTGTATTTCTTATTTAATATACTCTCACGGGAATGTTAGACAAAGCGACTGTGACGACAAACGGGATGCTTCGTTAAAAACCAACAAACGTAAGAGACAGCAGGCTTCACGTTAAAAAACCGGCGTGCTATATTCATGGTTAACAAAGAAGAGAGGAAACATGGGCTCTTTCAAAAGTAACAGTGATGTCATAGCTGCCGCTCACCAACGAACCATTATTTATCGTTGAGTACTGTTGGACAGCTTCGAAACATATGTTTTCATTGCAGATGATAGTGCCAGATGATGAGTAATATAATCATAAGCATAGATCAACCAGAGTAGATCAATCATCTAAATATGAAATAAATTTTAACTCATTGTTCAATATCACTTTCTGACGACAAGCCTAGTTGTGAGAAAGGGGTGATTAAAACATGCCCTTTGGTACACGCGTCCAAATGCAGAATACGCAAAGGCAAAACTTAAGCGGACTTCTTCAGCAGGTTGGAAACTGATGGTTTTCTAGATGATATATGTAAATCTTCAAAATGGCAGTAAATAATTAGTAATTTATCAAAATTTATACATTGAATCATTGGCCCGATTGATAGAGTTTATGTTCAAATAATTAGATGTGGAATAATTTGGAAAATGTAGAAGTTTTAGATCTATTTCCTAACAACTTATGAAAACTGTCACCCCTAAAAATTTTATTCGAGTAAAATTCATGATTTTCAAGTGTGTAAGTGATGTTTCATCTACACAGAAAAAAAATCTGAATTCTCATTGTGATGTAAATATCAAAGCATGTAAAATTTCATTTCATTCCATACGATACAGAAACTTGCATGAAATAGTTTTATCAAGGATGAGCTTTTGCATACAAAATTATCGACAATGTATGGAAATTTCAATGAACTTTACATGATTATAATGTATATTTGTATGTTTTGTGACGCTCCTTCAATGTGCATGATATTGAACAGAAATTCACACTACTTTTTCGAACTGTGTACACCCTACCAAAAAGTCATGTAAATTTCAGCCCCCAGAGACCGCCAACACTTGCGAGCGATTTTAAGAACACACGAATTAATTTCGAAAGGAGACGAGAAAATCCATTTAAAGAAATACATCTTTTCTCGAATTCGGTCAGTTTCTGTTTCAGAGCTCTAAATTTTACATGAAACCAATTAAGATTTCTTAATGGATGCAATCAACTCGGTTGGAAAAAAAACCCTGTTGTTTTCGGCGTTTTCTAATGTACATAAATGGATCGCTAGATTTGGCGGAAATTTATGGGATATTTCATTTAAAATAAAGCTGGATTCGCCTACAGCACATCTATTGTACAATCTTGCTGGTTACGGCTGCTTTGGTTTGGAATTAAACGAGGGTAAATTTGACGCGCTTGTTAAAATTAATTATTTTTTTCTGTGCAAGTACACAAAAAATAAATATCAATTTTAACAAACGCGTGAAATTTCCCCTCGTTTAATTCCAAGCCAAATCAGGTGTAAACAACGAAATTGTTTGCAATCTTTCATACAACAGGCTAGATTCAGGCTTTATCTGGCTTAAATTTACATGAAATGTCCCATAATGTTCTGCGAAATCTAGTGTTCCCTTTATGTGTACTAGATAACACAGAAAATTCAATGTTTCGTTTTATCTGTGTACAAACGAAGAATTCAGAGTGTAAAATGTTAATAAATTTGATTAAAATCAACGGTAAATTGCAATGAACGGTGGATGTAATTAAGAAATTTTAAATTTCTTTAGAAAATTCCAAAAGCTAATTAACAAACGGAATTTTGAAGTAAATTAAAATCGAAACAAAAATATTAAAAATGAAAATAAAATAAAGAAGAGATCAAGAGAAAGCAACGGAGGATCGCAAGGTTCTCTGTTAAAAAACTTAATATAATTCCAATTTATAAAGACACATTTCCTTTAAAAGTTCAAAAACACAATAAATCAATTCAATTTGTTTTCGTTAAAAGCTTTAGCCAATATACAATTTTCCTGGAGCTAATGGCTTAACTTCAAAATAAAGCTATCGTTAACAAGTAAATTGCTTGCACTTTTTCCGTTTTAATTTACAAGAAATATTAGGAATATAGGCTGGATTCCAGATTCCTTGTTGATGCATATTGTGCACCATTTTTTGGTCTTGCCATCTTTTTCACAGGTTCAGATTCGTGTAAATTTACATGTTTTATAAGCGACTCAAAACCCCAAAAATTGAAAAACAAAAACATAATTTGTAAAGCGTTGAACAAGTTTTTCAAAACTACAATGGTAAAAAAAATAAACATAACACTGAACTTGAACACGCAATCGAGTATAAATTCACGGTTTGAGTATCACATGTATCACATTTTTTCGTTTTGTTTCGATTTGTTTTTGATAAAATTCTGCTTAGAAAAATAAATCCCGCTGGTTTAAACACAATTTCATCTTTCAATTATACTTTGTAAATATTTTGTGAAATGTGTAAAAAAAAAGTTCCGAACCTCAGAAGTACAACTTATTTTCAACGAACTTTCACAGATTCCTTCAATCTATAACTCTCAGAAAACAACAACAAATCATTTGTCACAATTTGATGATTTCCTCCATGCAATCACCATGGACTAGCAAATCATACACTTTTCCACTGTACTTACCTAACAATCGGTAAATATCCAAAGAAAATCACAATTCCACTGGTCTTCAATCGTCAAGCTCTGCAGAAGGACTACAACTGCTCTTTACCATTCAGCAATCTTTTATATACATACAGTGAAAACCGAGAATTAAGAGCAAAAAGATCGCCTCGTATCGAAAAGAAACATAAGAATTGCTTCTTAGCCACTACCACCAATATAATCGCGTCACAAAACCGTCCCCCCGCACTCTCTGTCCCTGCCAACCCTACACCAAGCCAACCGGTAAATGTACTCGCCACCATGCGTCATGTCGCGTCGCGCCTCTTGTTTTGAGATTTAAACTTGAAAACCAGTGGTGGACTCCCGGAGGTCTACAACAATGAGAAAACTATCCAAACCGACGACGATGACGTCGTGTCAATCTTACTCGTGTGGGGCCCGACGATGACTTTGGTTGTTTGTTTCTGTGCCGGCATTGGAAGGGTTGAAACTCACATCTCTTGTCATCTCGTACCTCATGCCTACTATGATTGGGGCCTCCCTTTGCCCGGTCGATAACGATTACGCCGCAGAGAAATAGGCGCCCAGATTCGATTTCCGGTCTGACCGAGCTATGTCTGTTTCTAGTCTATGGCAAGATTTAATCGTACTTGCTACGGAAATATTTTTAGTGCAAAATTAATAAACCGGCTTGGATAGCTCTCAATTATATTATTTTTTTTTGAACTTCTAGAACACCAAGTAAAATTCCAGTTCCATGCAGAGGCGTTATATTTACAACGCCAGAGCAGAAGAAGAACTTCGCAGTTGATTTCCGTTTCGGATGTTTACGATCAAAACCACACAAAGAAACGGTTTCTCGCACGGCGGCAGAGCGTCATCTTTGTGACACTTCGACTGCACATCTCTCAAGCCGGTAGCCGGCTCGCAGTTTTGCGATGGATTCGAACGATGATAACGATAAACTATTATTCATGCCTGGCGGGCGTAATTCTTTTGGACTGAGAAGGGAACAGGTTTCCGGGGGGATTTCCCGAGGTCAGCTGATGCGTTGGCACGCTAATCCGGCGCCCACTGGAGATGGCAATTGGGAAGCGGAATTCCAATTAGTATGTTGGGTTGGAAGCATGAAAGCTTGATGCGTATACAATGTGTGACACGCTCATTCAATGACGTAAAGACTAGTGACGGTTGTATGGAAAAGTAAACAGCAGCACGACAGGTCGTGACTCATAACAAAAACACAATACTTGACGCCTTTGAAATGTTTCCCAAAAATTCAAAACAAACAACTTTGTGATAGATTGTTTGTAAACAAGACCCGGATTCTAACAAGAAGATACAGCGTGATACAAACAAAGCAACACCATGCTGGAGGTGGCTGGGTTTAATTTTTCGGTCTGTTCTAGGAATTTTTCGCTATGGAAAATTTCTCGACTCTCTGTGCCTAGGGTATTATTGTATTTGCCACACAATCTAACTAATGCAAAAATGGTACCTAGCATCGAAAGCTCCCAATTAATAGCTGTGGAAGTGCATTTGGAACGCTAGGTTGAGAGCAAGCAATAAGCTATTTGCAAAAGCATTAAGCTTAAAACTCTAAGAAAGAAAGTAATACAGAGTGCGTGATGAACGTTTGCAGTAAATGCCAAGTTTTTATTAACTTTCGTTACATACGGAAATTGTAAATTATTTCATTAAAAAAATCACGTTCCCTAACGACGACTGTAGTTAGACGCTTTCGGAAATTGCCCCATGAACGTTTGACCATGTTTCGATCCATAGATGTCCTCACCGCTTTGATTTAAGCTTTACGCAACCTAAGTGTGGTCTGAAGGGTTCTTTTGGTATCCCACTCGACGAGCGCTCCATCCACAGCTCCTTCAGCCAATTATCGTCGAATTGCGAGAATTTGGAACTATACCGATTGTTCCTCATTGACTTCACGACTGGATTCTCGTGTAGATTCATTTTATGTTTTCAGCTTTGTTGATCCCTGACTCCCATTCAACCGTTATTGGAAACGGAACACTTGTAATTCTTAGCCCAGGTGCCAAAAGGCCCCCATAGGGAAACGAACCACGATCGCGTAGAACGTGGCGGCGGGGTCAGAGGTTGATCCTTCCTCGCGACCAGCTCCGGCTGATCGCAAAGAAAGAGGCCCCGGCACGACGTCCAGCTCGAGAAAAATGTGTAACCGCAGAGAGGCCATCATCGTCAAGACCGAGGCGTCGACGTAGTCCGAGGTCTTGAAAGCGATACGCAGGGACGGTAAACTGGCAGGCCTAGGCGCCGATGTGCGCAGTATACGCCGTACCCGCACCGGCGAGATGCTCCTGGAGCTGAAGAAGACGACAGAGCTAAAGGGCCCGGCTTATAAAGACCTGGCAAGGCAGGCCTTAGGTGAGGGTGTACGCGCCCTCGTCTTGCAGATGACGATCCAGTGTAAAAACCTGAATGAGACCACCGAGGTAGACGAGATCTCCACTGCACTTAAGGAACAGTGCACAGTTGAGGTGTCCGCCACAGACATACGATTGCGGAAGGGTCCACTCGGGACCCAGGTGGCAACGATGGAGGTACCGGCAGCCGACGCGGACGCGGCGTTGAAAGTGGAGAAGATGAAGGTGGGATGGTCGATATGCCCACTTAGCTTGCACCAGCCACCGAAAGCATGTTTCAGATGCCTAGAGAGCGGGCACATGTCCTGGTAATGCAAAGGCCCACATAGGAGCAACATGTGCAGAAGGTGTGGCAGCACAAGCCACAAGACGTGGGATTGCGAAGGTCCCCTCAAATGCTTGATGTGCCAATCATAGTGCAGGTAACCCAACTAAACCTGAACCATTGTGAGGCCGCCCAGCAACTGCTGTGTCAGACAGTTCGCGAGTCGGCATCGGATGTCGCTATAATTTCCGACGCATACCGCATCCCAGCCGGCAACGGAAACTGGCTTGCGGACAGGTCCAATATGGCGGCATTATGGATCGACGGGCAAGTACCCGGTCAGGAGGTTGTGTCTACCACAAATAAAGCTTCGCGATTGTAAAAGTAATGCAGTGCTCTGCAGCGCTGCGCACCGCCAGATGGTCACGGAGCCAGCTAACTGGCCTAAACCCGTTGGTAATAGCGGAGGACGCTGGCGCTCGTGGGCGAGCCACCATACCAGCCAGGGGTTGCTTCTGGAGGCCTTGGCTAGGCTCAATGTGGACCTAGCCAACGTGGGTGCTAAGAGTACCTACCATAGGAAACGGAGCGGAATCCGGTACAACCTCAGCTTTCATGCGCCGCCCAACAGATTGGAGGGTGGATGATGGGTACAACCATAGGCGACCACATGGTGGTTCGTTATTGTATCGTCCACAATACAAGGAGCGTGCGGAAGGTGAAGCATCCACTCCATTCGCCCGCAGATGGCGGACGACCTACTTTGACGTAGAGACTTTTAAAGAGGAACTTGAGAGGGTACGGCATATACATGAAACCAGGAGCATGCCGAACGACTCGTCATGACACTTACACGAGCGTGCGATGCGACCATGCCGAGGTAAGTCAAACCGAGGAATGGAAGATCGCCTGTGGTGGACGGAGTCGATTGAAGAACATGCCTCCACACAAGACGGAGTATGCAAAGAGCGCGATCAGACGCCGATAGAATCGAGCGTAGAGGGGCGCTAGTCGCCGCGAAGACCGCACTGAAGAAGGAGTCAAAGGCCAGCGAGCGAGGGCCTTTGTCAGACTCCAATAAGAATCAGTGGGGTATTAATGGCCAAAACCAGAAGAACGGCGGCTCCAACCGAGCAATTACCAGAGCTGCTGCAGGTGATCGTTGGGGACTCTAGTCGAACCACCCGAATCCATGGCCCCAGCCACCGTTGATTTGTCCAATGACCAGCGTTCCTGTATCCCATACCCTAACGCTGT
Organism: Aedes japonicus; assembly: GCA_034211315.2. NCBI lineage: Eukaryota > Metazoa > Arthropoda > Insecta > Diptera > Culicidae > Aedes > Aedes japonicus. The sequence goes on along the minus strand of JASCZW010000100.1, from coordinate 10,410 downwards.
CATAGCGACGGAAGGGTGGGTGGCTCTGCCGAACACCTGTGACCACGTGGGCATTGACAACGGCACAACGGGGGTCAGCGGCGAGGATGTCGCAAGTCGCTAAAGGTGAACAAAGCGCCGGGACCAGATATTATTCCCAACCTGGCCTTCTTGCTGACTCCCGAAATGTTCGGGGTGGTGATACAAAAATGTCTGGACGAAGGCTTCTTTCCAGACACCTGGAAAATTCAGACCCTAGTGTTGCTACCAAAGAGGGGCTCGAGAGGGTAATCCTCAACAGACTGCCAAAATACACAAGGCGGTCTGTCTACAACAACCAGTTTGGCTTCGGTTAAGGAAATCAACGGTAGATGTCATTCTGTCCAAAGCCAAGACGGCTCAAAAAGCAATCCAGCGCAAGAGGCGAAGAGTTGAGAAATGCGTTCAATAGCGCCAGTTGGGTGACTATCGCCAACTTGCTCCTACGCCTTCAGGTTCCTGGGTACCTGTACAAGATTTTTGAAAGCCAGGTTCGATCCTGGGTCCGGTTTTATGGAACACGATGTACGATGAGATACTACGGCTTCAGTTCCCAAACGGGGTGAAGATAGTCGGGTATGCGGACGAAATCACCCTGTATATATGTGGTGAATCCATCGAAGAGGTCCAGTTAACGGCCTCTTGCAGCTAGCACACCATAAGACTGAGGTCAAGGTGGTGAATAATCGAAAATCGGAGCAACATGCTACGATCAGTGCAGGTAACTGCACAATATAATCGAAGAGCTCTTTGGGGTTTCTTTGGGTCATGATCAACGATAAGCTGTCCTTTGTCAGTCACGTCGATTACGCCTGCAAGAAATCCTCTATGGCTATATCGGCATTATCCCGCATGGTGTCGAATAGCTCGGCGGTGCAAGGGAGTAAACGTAAACTTCTGGCCAGTGTCGCCTTGTCCATACTTAAGTACGGCGAGCTGGCCTGGATCATCGCCTTGAGTACCAAGAGCTACATGAGGTAGCTAGAGAGTACGCACAGGCTTATGTGCCGAAGAGTGGTAAGTGCATACCGAACGGCACACGACGCGGTCTGCAGCCTAGCGGGGATGATGCCAATGGGCATCGTCATTAAAGAGGACGTAGAGTGCTTTGAAAAACGTGGAACAAGAGACCGAAAGACCACTAGAGCCGCATCTATGGTTAAGTGGCAAAGGGAATGGAACAACTCCACCAAAGGTCGGTGGACCCACCGACCAATCCCGGAATTATCCGGGTGGGTTGGTAGGCGACACGATGAAGTGAACTTCCACTAAACGCAGATTTTGATAGGCCATGGCTGCTTTAGAGAATATCTGCACAAATATGGGCTGGGCATACAAACTCCTCCGCATGCACCGAGTACGCGGGAGCTTAGAAAACCGCGGAACATGTGTTCTTCGGATGCCCCCACTTCGACGGCATCCAATGTTCTCTAGTTGCAACGCAAGTAAAACTATAGGGGGTCCCCGATATTCTAAGCACGATTTTGATGAAACACTGTTGTTTCCAGATGACGTTTAAACAGCTGACCAATACAATGAGTTTACATTTCACTCTATAATTCGGTGACTCTCAAATGCCAGTACATTTACTTTTTATGGACCAAAAACTAGAAGCTTCGAAGAAAAACGTCGACCGAGCAAAGATACGAGATGGACTAGGGACTTTCAAGAAGCAGAGGAAGCCAAAACGAAATGCAAAACCAGCAGCATCAGTCAAACCAAGGACCCATAAGTTATACGAAAACTTCTGTGAATAAATTGGCATGCGAACTAATGGATGATGAATTCTACGCGAAAATTGATTATGAGACGCTTTCGACTGACCAGTTCTACACGGTCCATGCTGGTCAAACTATTGACGATGCCGATAGGTCTTTTTTTGCCGAAACATTCTGTAAAAAAATCAATGGTTTGTAATAACCGATACTACGACTTCTGATGTTTGCGTTCGGGAATGCTTGGAGCGGCGCCTGCTCCCAATAATCCGGGAACATAATAAATAATCCAGTAGTTTTGGCCGAATTTGATATAAGTGCATTACGCAAAGGACACGGTAGCCAGGTACAAGCCAACGGAGTCGAATTCGTACCCTAGGAGATGAATTTTCCAAACTGTCCCCAGGCAAGACCAATTGAAACTTTTGGCATATTTGCGCAAAAATTTTAAGGCACCGGATTCCATCAAAACTTTTGAATGATACTGGAAAAAAAAGTATCAAAAAATCATTGGTAGACAGTCTGTGCTGAAGCCTATGAGCTGTGTTATCTCAAAAGTCCGTTTTTTGGCGCACGATTAAATGGATCTCGGAAAAGTCACGCTGAACTGTAGAAAAATATTGTAGAGAACATAAGAGTGCACTAACAGCTCAATTTACTTAAAAGCCGAGCCGTTATTTACAAAACGTGCTTAGACTTACTGCGACACCCTATAAGCATCCTTCCCTCTACCAATGAATCGAGAGGATGTGGGCAGTGCCATTCCGAAACGTTCGAAACGTGTACAAAGAGAATGATTTGCTAATCTTAGAGCCTGATTCATTTTGGAGCTACTTTCAGTTTTTCTGGTTCCTATCAATCACTGAGTAGTAACTACGAAATGTACGGTAATCGAAACTCAAGCTCAAAATAAACAAATTTACAGGTAGGTTATCAGAATTTTAAATCTAACCGATTACTTTAAGAGATGGTGTCAATTATGGTAGCATTCTTGGGCCTATATTGAACAACGGTCTTGCCTGGTTCTTCTTGATTTATCATAAGGATAACACAAATCTTGTTTCGTCAATGCCTTTGACCATTTCTGCTTCAGAAGGCTGCAACCAAGTTTGGAAATCTTCATCTTTACTGATTATTTCTAAAAAGAAATTTTTCCAAATGCATCCAACTTCCAACTTATAAGTACAAAGCCTAGAGCTGTAACTGTCTTAATGGCTTTTGTGATAACTAGGACTATTACATGATCTACAATTACAGACCATTCAAAAATTGACTTTGATGTTAATAATTAGCTAAATCATCATGGCAAGTGAAGTCGAGGAAATTCACACTTGGTCCAGGAAAGACGTATGAAGGTCAGCAAACAATCACATTGCATGGGGAAATTTTACGTGTCTTTTCAAATTAGAGTAGATCCAAGGTTTGTTCTTAATTACACATAGAACAGGAAAAAATAGAATACCAACAATTTAGAACAAATAATTTTTTTTCATTGCACTTATCAAACTTTATTCTTCCGTTGTCATTTTCATTTTTCGCAGGCCATCATCACAGCGTTTCAGAGCACTTGACACTTCGATCAATACACGCGTCTATAGGGAATAGACGGTATGAGCCCTCTGGAACCGAATGAGCTGTAGGGATCGTTGACATACTGGTTGTATCCGCCATATCCCCCAGTCAAACCGAGTCCTGTGCCACCGTATAATCCACCAGTCAATCCACCAGTCAATCCGCTGGCATACTGGCTTCCACCGTACAAACCACCTCCGTACACACCGCCACCGTATAGTCCACTGCCATACGAACCGCTTCCGTACGCACCGCTTCCGTACGCACCGCTTCCGTACGCACCGCCTCCGTACGAGCTGCCTCCGTATGGACCTCCGCCATATAAAGCAGTGCTGTACTGTCCACTGTTAAAACCTAGTCCCGTGGTTGGAATGCCAGAGTATCCTGAATAACCGGAGACGCCGCCACCTACTTGGTAAGGATACGCTCCTTGAGACAATGCTCCTCCGTAGGGATACCCTGTACCTGCGAAATGATTGCACGAAGGATCTGTTGAGAGGTTATCTTCACTCCTCCGAGTACTTTTACAAATGGATCGAATAATGTTCTACTTACCGAAAAGCTGTCTCGATTTCCGACTCAATTCGAAGACTCTATCCTGAGCAGGAGGCTGATTCTGTGCCGGCTGTTCAATCTGCTGATCTTCAACCGCCTCCCCGAGAACCACTGCAATAAATGCGAAAGTTGCCAGTAACACGAGCTTCATTTTCTACCGAGTATCCTTAGGTCCTTTGGTCGTTCTAACTTAATCTTGTCTATTGCTAGATCGCAAAACTACTGATTTTTCCTAAACTTACCAACTACTTTATATACCCCGAAACGAAACCACTGGCACTCGACAGGTGTAAATTTACCCCGAAATCAACTAACTGGAAGCTGGATGTCGTCTACGGTCTAATGAAACGATGTAATTGTCCTCCGCATTATGTCCATTTTCGGATCTCGCTGGCAAAACTTGGCTGTACGCATGGTTAATGCATTGTTTTAGCAAATCGGCGGCTCCGCACAGAGGAGACCAATTTACAACCAAGTGCTAGAAATATGTGAGCTATTCGATTGAAGTCAAGGGCTCACCAGTTGCCACAGCCCAGCCCTGTTGGCAACGGGATGAATCACTTATGGGCCCCCTTTTTTTTAAAGGTAGGTGAACGACCTTTAGAGTATGATAAGAATGTTGTGATCAATGTAGGTCAATCGGTTGGTGAAACCATTCGGACTCGGAATGACGATGCTCTTTGACCTAGAGTTGCCACATCGAGGGCCGGACGGATTTGTCGATCATTTCTATGGATGAGTTGTTCTTTTCTTTGGAAGTAAATCTAGTTCTGAGCTGAACGAAAATATGCGGTTCCGATTTATTTATTTTCCGATCAGTAGGTTGGTTTTGTAAGTTTGATATTTGTATATGTATGTGTTTGTGCAATCTAACGCCCACCGCCTGCATTGTTTTTATGAAAGAAAAATGTTTGAAGTTAAACGAACTGTTGTCTGATACAACAAACATGTTTAGCCCAGGAGTTGAACGGTGATAGCTCTGTTGGGCTGCACTTACAACAAGCCCCGCAGAAACACAACACAGATATCAAATTGATATTTCTAATGTGCATACACTGCATGTTTGAGGATGGTACTGATTTAAATTAACATTAAGATGGCAGTATCGTTCAAATTTAGTTGTAATCAGATAGATCTCATCAGAAATTGTTACTAATGTTCAGTCTTCGTTTGGTATGGCAAGTAAATCTCCGTGAAGCTAATAAATGCACTAACCGGAAAATATTTTCACCTCGTCCTTTTCGTACACTGAAAATTTATTTTTCTCAAATTATCTTTCACTCGTTTCGTAAACATGGATTTTGTACATAAAACAAATGTCTCGTATATTGTATGAAACATTTATATTGCTTTTGAATATGAATCATATCATTAAACCTTTTTGTATAATGCACGAAATGAATTTCACGAAGACCAGCCAATCGCCGTTTCTCTTTTATCGTACTCGTACATGATGATGTTGCTGCTGAAATCGGCGGGAATTATTTGTCTATCTCAAAATTAAAGCGCTGTAGAGAGTTATAACTTCATACTCATTTACCAAGTTTCTTCTCATGAGTCACCATGGCCTAGTGAGAGCAACCACGGAATCAATAACAGCTCCACTCAACAATATGGGATCGAATCCCATGTCAAAAACATTTAAAAAACGCTAGAGAACTCCACGCGGTTGCACTTTGTTTTTCAATTACATTTGGAGTCGATAAAGTAGTTCTGTCAGTAATTCATGCAGCCACCAGTGAGAAGTTTCTTTTTAATTTGTAACAAAACTTTCATAACTCTTTGAATTACCCAAGTTACCATAAGCATTAAGCTAAAGCCTGATAATAGCACTATATCAGCATTAATGTTGCTTAAGAGTTCTATATTAGCATATGTTATGCATGCAAGCTTCATATTAGCATCATAAATGCACTCAAGCTCCACAACAAAATTAGTATCATTAGTATCGTATTAGTCATAGTATTATCGCTAGCATTATATGCGCATATAGCCAAAGCTGTTTTAACACATAAAAGTATTTATCATGTTCACAGCATACATGCTTTATATCTGCATTTAGTGCTAGGCTAGTGCTCATATAATGCTTAGGATTTGTTTACAAAAGCATTGAAAATTAATTTGGAGTCAACAAAAACCAGTATGGCCGAGAATAAGTGGAACAAAACATTAAACAGTGGAAATTATAGACGTAAAGTGAAATTGTATCGAAACTACGATACTTCTAAACTTAACAAACCTGATCATATTGAAGATTTGGTTCCAGAATCTGCTAAATCTCCATCAGCCAGTTAGTTCCACGCCTTAAAATTTGTTCGTAGAATCCGAAGATGAAAGTTCTATCAATTCTGGAACAGCTTATAGCCAGGCACAGGCAGCAAAGGCAGGGCGCCAACCATGCATGATCATACCTTGGTTTAAGACACTGTACAGGAAATTTTCGCAATGTATTAAATTTACAAAATATTACTTTACTCATACTAATACACCCAATACTATAAATATGCATTTACACTAAGCGGTTAGCTAATAACTCAATATTGCATGCATTTTTCCTCCTGTTTTTGCTAATACTATCAATAAGAAGAAGCAAAAGAAGAAATGGTTCTTAAAATAAATCGGAAACAGACAGCAGATAAATGCAGAATAATTGCTGTACCTTCTGCATTATATAAGCACGTTATTTCGCCTTTCTTAGCATTATATAAGCATTATATCTGCATAAAGAGCAATTCAAGTAATTCAAGCAACATTCAAGTATTTGAATGTTCAAAAATAGATGAGAATTTTTATTGTTATCTATATATAAAAATGAATGTCACTAGCAAACAAAGTGACGCTAAAACTCGAAAACGGTTGACCCAATCTTGGCGGTATCTTTGGATGATTTGTTCCTATTTATCCAACAAAGGTTTAAAGGAAAAGAAAAGTTGGAAAACATTCAAGAGAAAGTCGGAGAATTGAAAAATAAAACAAGGCATTTTTCCATTTAAAAAAATCAAATTTTGTTTGTGTAAATCAAATGTTGTTTGTCAAAAATGCTGAAAAATTACAAATACATGATTTTAAATACAATAAATTCAGATTTTTCCAACTTCAAACTAAGAAAACTACAAGAAATACCCAATTTCCAACAATTAGTTGATAGAACATCTTCAATTCAGATGCCAGTGCTAAATTGTCACATTGAAAATGTACAAAACGTTGTTGTTTTGGAAAGCTTCTTCATGATATCTTACAGCACTGTAATCAACTCATGTCAGTCCGGGACGACATCATAAAAAAATCAACAATTTTTCATGCGTTGGAACTTAAAAAAAAACCACTTCAGTATCCTAACATAATACACCAATTAAAATGGCCAATTGATCACAGATTATCAACAATTTGAAATGACTGCCGATTGTCATACTTTTAAAAGCCGAAATTGAAAATATCCAAGTTCTCCAGTATGACAATTGACTGTCACTTTCAGATTGACAATGAAGGACATTCATTCCTTTTAAAAACAAAGCGATGTAAATATTGAATAGCGATTTTTTGTGTGAATCGATATTAAAGATATTGCAAGCGATAAATTAATATTAGACGGAACGAAGTCCGTTGGGTCAGCTAGTTTAGTCAATATTTTGTTTGAGTTATACACCATGAACGTGATAATAACTCGTAAGAAGGTTATTCACTAGCACGTACATGATCGATTTAGTTATTTGACGGATTTTATAGAGTTGTGTCGGCGCAGGTGCCATTTTGACTTACCTGATTGGTAAGCAACCTGAAACTCAGATAGTGGATGTTTGTTCAGGTAATTTGAATTGATATATTCATTCAACACTTTTTGACTGTATGGCTGTATGACTATAACGAAACTTATGAAAGAACAATGAATATGATTAAGGGAGCGAAAACTTTTTTAATAGTGTTGATGAAGCAGGAATATGTCTCAAACTTGCCTCGATTACTGGCGAGTTTTATACTACATCACTGTTTGGAAGCATTGCTGGATATATTCCGTCCAGTCCTTCAGATTTGTAAGGCTGAAAAGATCTCAATGCATTTGCTACCCTAGGTTTCTTAAAGATTTTGTCAGCCAAGTTTTATCACACATTTGAGGTGTGCTTGTAGAACAACATTCATCTTCAAAAATCCATCACTGTTTGGGTCTACACACAAAACTGATCCAGGAAAATGGGTTTCCACAATTAACTTTAACGTTTCGCTATGACTTTTTGTAAAAACTCCATCCTAATTTTTCAGATTTCCAAGTATTGCTTAGGTTTTCACACGATAGATTTTTTTATTTCTTTATATTACTCAGTAAGTAAATGGTCCAATCTGAGCTTTGTTTTCGTATTATTAAACTATTTACGGGAAGTTTTACGCAGACGTAACAGTTTAGAGTTCCACCACGTGAAATCCCTGTTAGAGGAAGATTCTTTGAAACCCAAGCTAATATAGAAAGAATTTAAAAACTTATAATCTACTTGTCGGGAAATTGATTCCACTTTCTGAACTGCATCAGTCTTTCCTCCTTCTGTAAAGAACTCCGGATTCAAATATTTTGCATAGTTTTCCTAGGATTTCTAAATGAAGTACACAGAAAAAAATTATGAATTTTACCATACGCGTAAAATTTCCTCTCTTTTAATTGCAACCCAAAGCAAACGTAAACAACGGAATTGTTTACGATTTTTCATACAGCATACAACATTGTCTGCAATCTTCCATACAATAGACCTATTTCCAGCAATATCTGCCTTAAATTAACATGAATGATCCCATAAATTTATGCCAAATCTTTATGTAACATATTAAATCAAATATTTCTTTCAAACATTTAATTTTCTGGAATCCCTGATTTTGTGTTTTTAAGTTCTAAAAGCAGCATCGTCACGCTGCCCGTTAAGTTCCAAGACGGTAGTATAGGACGGTGCCGGTTTGGATTTTGGCAAGTGTAGTTTAGAATTAACTTCAGTGTTAAATGCAAAACAAAACTAAAGAAAATATCGGAACGGCTATGTGTATAAGTGTATAAGTTAATCGATTAGATCAACGCAAGACCGCCAATGTTTATAAATAGAACTCTATTATTGAGAATTAAAAGGAAAATAGTGCACTTGTTTTAAAGAAAATATATATCACATTCTGGATTCAACCATTGATTAGAAAGTGACAGTGCCTTCCCGCTCGGCTCGTTCATTATGGTCGGAATCAGCTCTGTTGTATGGAAGATATTATTAGGTTAGATGTATTCAAGTAAGCACTGTTGATATCCGTACTAGCCCACATGGTATGATTCGCGTTGACATCACAGCCAATGATGACCAATTTGTTGTTTGCTATGCAGTACTGGATAAATGAGTTGATATCAGGAGGAGGCACTTCAGGAGCATCACCCGGAAAAAAGGCTAAAGCCAGTAAGACCTCGGTGTTTCCTCTGGTAGTATGCACCTCAATCTTGACCGCAATAATATCCAGTTTCAAGAATTCTGTAATGGGATAGCAACCCGAGCAGGAGGGAATCCCGAGTAGGAACGAATAACTTGATAACTGCACTGAAAGTTAATTTTTGTTTATATCTCGAAATCAAAAGTAACATTCACACATCCATTCGTTGTTTTCTGCAACTAAACTGATCTGTACTTTTTATATGAATACATTCGTAATTAACGGCACCCGCGCAAATGTTAAAAGCACGAAGCATTTGTTGACACAGCAACAACATTCGTGTATTGTACGAAAACAATACAAAGAGCTACGGATATTTTGTAACAAATGAAAAAGAAACGTCTCTCTGATGATTGCCCGAATGACTGACAGATCTTCTTTATCGACTCGAAATGTAATTGATAAAAAGCGCAACCACGTGGACTTGTCCAGTGTTTTTTAATGTTTCTGCCATGGGATTCGATCCTGAATTATGGGTAAGAGCTGGTATCGAATCCGTGGTTGATCTCACTAGGCTTTACGCAATAAACGCGTGCTACGCGTTACGCAATAGTGAAAGGTTTTTGAACGCTTATAACTCTCGTTCGACTAAACAAAATGACTTCATTCATACACTATTTGATCAATAAGACTCACAAATTTTTCACATTGAAATATGAAAGAAGTTCAATTAGTATAAGTAGTTCAATTTTTCATTTGAAAATGACCTTCTTTTGCTCCCATACAAATTTGCATATCAACAGGTTGAAAAATGTGTTGTCTCTAGCAAGGTCGTAGGAAACGAGTAACAAATGTCTTCTTCTTCTACAAAATAACTTTTTCCCGTTCCACAAACATTTCTGAACGAACAAAGCTATTGGTCGAAAATGACATCATATTTGCGCTACGCTCTGATTGGTTCATACTGCCACAATAACCGTGCCAGCAATAATGGAACACGTGGGACCGACCAAACACCAATAATCAGTTCTCGCTGTGCATCCGTATGCGTGTTCGCAAAGCGCGCTGGTAGAGAACGCCGCCCGTAAAAAGAAGAAGACCAGAATCAACACATGTCAACTGCTGCTGGCCATCCGCAACGACGAGGAGCTGACTTTCCTCT